>JARQSV010000521.1:158643-241237 GCA_030142285.1 Calameuta idolon | reverse complement strand
TATATCTCGATTTCAGTCTACCCACAGCACTTTAGATATAATCAGTAGTTAAAACGAGGGTTAATATTACAATGTGTAAATGTGCTCACAGGTGCAGCCTTTAACCATCTGATTCGTCGAGCTGTAAGGAAGCTGTAGCGCAGTAAATCAGTATAGATAATGGACGCGGGACAACGATAACAATCGGTTCGGGTGTCATCGCTCTTTTTGATTCTCTTAATAAGGTTGATACATTATTTTAAAAAATTCTGTCTCAACGTCGACGAAAAGCGTAGAAAGAAGCGCGTGCGTATCGAATGTGTGAAAAAAAAATCGAAATATCGGCTAATAAGTAGATGCAGAATCGACTAACCATCGATAAGCGGTGCGGGTGGTACGTTGATCTGATGGTGCTGATGGGACGTATGTGGCGTATGGGAATGATGATGAGAGGGATGAACTCGAAGAAGGTGTGAGCGTGATTGGGGTTGGTTGAGTGTCGGCGAAGGAGGTTCCCAAGGACGAGTGACGGTTCCACCAGCACCGGTAGGTCCTTCCTCTTCCTGACAGCATAACTTTCCGCTGACTGTGGTAGTGTTGCTTATGACGTTGTGATTGTCGTTGTTATTGTTGTTGGTACTGTTGTTGTTGTTGTTGTTAGTGGGCGTACGGGTTGCACCGGTCGCAGGACTCCCACTACCACTTCCACTGCCACTGCCACTGACACTTCCACTGCCACTGCCAATGTTATCAACCACCATATCGTTGATCGCCGGCTTGGCAGTCCCTGGAGGTGTCGCGATACCGCCGCCGATCATCATTACCGCACCACCACCACTAGCACTACCGGCGGACCACCTTCGCTGGCACTTACTATACCTCTACCGGTACCACCTTCTCCCTCCCCTATTTCCCCTTCTAACTCTTTGCTTCGTACTGGCCCGCCACCTCCTCTACCAGAAGCACCAGGGCGCCTGTAGCACCGTCGCCACCTCCACCACCACCTTCTTCAGCTAAGTCGTCGTCCTCTCCTTTGGCATCCGTCGGTGCGCCGTCGCTACCTCGAACGTGTACCCAAGAACGTACCTTACTTCGAGAACTTTTGGTAAGTTCACGGATACTTCTGTCCTCTTCGTCATATACCGTAACGAGACTGGCACTTACGCCCCGAGAAGAGACACATAAAATATCCAGGTGATTCCCCTTTGTATTCCTGAAGTAGGATCCAGTCCTGTCCCTTGTCTCTTATTCCTGATCTTGCTCGGTAGTGTGCCTCGGTCTCTTCTCGTTCCCTTTTTCTAGGATCCTTCTCGCACTTGCTTGGTCCGTGTGTCCCTCTTTGCGTCAAGGGATCTCCTGACTGTCGGAACAATCAGTTCAACAGATCCGAGTAAGAGTCGCAGAGTCGATCAGTCTTGGGTCCATCGTCGAACATTAACGACACGTAACGTAACGCGAACTCGACGACACACGGTATGCAAAATACGATGATAAAGGCGCACGCGCAGCTAAATCGAAAGTCCACCAAGAGACGTTAGCTCGCTTGTTGTCGGGGTCCGGCAGACGACGTCTGGATGGATGGGCCAAGGCTAGTCCAGGCGGCAACGAGATCACCGCGGCGCCTATGTCTTCCTCTCAGGTATACCGTAACTGCTCGCGCTCCGCCGGATTCGAGCAGATTGGCTTCCGTTCGGTGGTTCGAAGCGCGCCCAGACTGCCTTGCCCCCACCTGTTCGTGGTCGTGTTCTAAAGGTGAGATCAAGATTTAAGGCACTGGACGACGCTCGCTGGCATTAAGCCGCGGCCTCAGGTGGGGACTCTCGAGGAGAGACCTGGGTAAAGGCCACCTTGCGCACCCTGGCCGCGCATATACTCTCTTATGCTACGCCTTACGCCTTACGCCTACCGACCATTACCATACGATCGACCAATTGGATGACCTCGTCAACGCCCATCGATCCACACGAGTCGCCTCGACTCTGGCTCTTGTTTTATCCCCCTGTCTCTTTATTAAGGAACTTTATTCTCCGCTCCTGGCTACTTTTCCAAGCACCCCTGACGACACTCGCACTTCTCTCCTTTTTTACTCTACTCCTTATCCTCGCTGTACCCTATCCTAACTTACTCCTACCCTGTCGGCCGGGACCAGTTCACTTTTATTTTATTCATTTTTCTTTTCTCTGCCACGCTGCATAATGGACCCGTCTTTCCCCTTACTACCCCTCCGCATGCAAATACCACCGGCTACCCTTGCAAAATTCAGGACACGCATATTAATCGCTAACGATAAAGACAATCCATCGGGAACTCTCAGGTTTTCATTTTTATGTCAGCCACCTTTTTTTATAAGAAACACATTACAGCCACAAAAGAAGCAAGAAGGACCCTTAGATTATAAGTATGTAAGAAATATCCTGATAATGCATGTAGAGCTACGAAGACATTTTCTGTGCTACGCAGCCACGTTGGGTGGTGTTCGGTAGGGGGGGGGGGGGGGGGGATATCGATCTTTTCGATAACACACGGTTTTCCCCGTAGCACGAGGCGGTCACGTTATAAATAATAACCAAGCAGTACCCCGGTACACGTGTATTTGACAGAATGGCTGATTACGCATTTTGTAATGGCTGCTTTGAATTTACCATTCGTCTGCTCAACATATTCGATTGCATACTTTGTAATACAAATTACTTATTTTTTCCGTGTCCAACCAAATGCCTCAGAATCAGACAAACCGTTCCCATTTGTTCTGGTATTATCACCGTAGACACTTTTCAATACGTTGAGGCAATAATCGTTTTTCTGTATATATCGCGTACATGCTTGCCATTATTTTTTTCGTCGTGGCAAACAGCTCTTATTGCCTCCTATATGACTGGCAAAGTAATCCGTTTCGAGTCACCTTACAATGTGCATGAACGGCACATTGAATGTAGAACTTTTGTTTTCTCATTAAAATGAACGGCGCAACGTGCATTTTGTCCTACACACTACCAGTAATTACTACGTCTATTTATTTCTGCACTGTAACCACAATGCAATGTCTAGATTGGCTGTGTAACCACAGATGCGCGAAGAATCGCTTGTGCAGGTGCCTTGAATAACCTTAAGCGGCTTATCAACAATTGGATCTTCGACGACGCACTGAGGATATTTGCGAGCCGAGATCTCTTTGGTTCAAGACGTATGCATAAGAGAACTCGACGTATGTATGTACGTGGACGAGGACGTTTTTGCTGGAAAATAAAAGAGCATGGAAATCAATAGAAAAGCTTGTATCGCCTAGTTTCAAACGTGACCAAGTTACCGCGTACTTCGTGCGCCTTTTTTTATCCTTAGAAAATACTCCGAGAAAAATATTCACTGAGACTTTAATTTTAATCCTGGTACGGCGCTGCTACTATTAACTTGCTCTTGGTATATTCGTATTCCTTTATTGAGAATCTGCAATAAATATTATATAGCTTTAATATCGTCGAAGTTAAAATTTTTCTATATACTTAATTTTGCAAAATTTATGTTATTCGTAGCTATAACAATTCCTTTTTTCGAATTCTGTTACAATCGATTTCTCAATTCAGAGAAGTCATCTGGAGAATCTTTTTGATCCCAGGATTCTCACCGTAAAGACTTTTCACGTAGTAAGGAACAGTCTTCCTTTCCGGCCTTTGGTTTTTATACCTTTTAACCGTATACAAGTCTCAGACACGGATTAACGATCCATTATCGTTAGTACATAAGGAAGAGTATTAAAGTTCTGCATAAACGTTGAGGAAAAATATAAAAAAAATGTACACCAACTTTACTACAGTCTTTGTAAACTGGCATTTCAATGGAACAAGCAAGACACGATCGGTTTAAAGAAATTTGAAATTCCAATTTTTAACAAAAATTTTCCCCATCAACCGTCTGCCCAATAAAGGCATTCTTTCTCTTATAAGATTTTAGGCTCCACGAAGAATCGACTGTCATCGATTCGCAATCAGATATAAGATACATACAAACAGGTTAACTAAAGGCGAAACCCTAGAGGGCCGAAAATCCCAAGCGAAGTGGCCAATGACTTGTCCTAAGCGATCAAATTAACCGCTCCCACGGTTCAGTCCTGAGGTGTAACAATAGTGGTTATCGGATGTCAGTCGGATAGCCAAGGCATCAATCATTCTTTGAAAAGAATGACCTTGACAATAGTACCAGCTAATGCTGCAATACCCACGGGAGAATTACGCGATTCAGAGCCGTCAAGGCCACTCGAGGCTGTGCCATAGTGTACGTATAACGAAATTAATTAATCGATGGGTTAACGATGCGGTGAAATCTATTGGGTGCTTTCGATTGGACAGGTTCCTATTAATTTGCTCGACTATCCATTAAACAGGTATACCCAAACGGTAGATACGTGACTAGGCTCGTATTCCTTTCACGTGAAGGGGACGGTAAAAAACGGGAGCCGTGAAAACTGTTCATATTTTTTCTCATCTTTTTTTTTCTTTCTTTTACACTCCTTCTCTCTCTCTCTCTCTTTCTACCCCAATATTCCTCTTCTTCTTCCTTTCGACAGTCCCGAACGAAACGTCGATCATCTACGTATCCGCTATCAATCTTTCGAGACAGAATCGTTCTTAGTGATGCAGCGTTTCTTAACTGGCACGTCGAAACGTTTTGGTACAGGACGCGCAGAATCCTTCTACAGGAGGCATGTCTTTTGTTTCTCGTAGCAAGGATATGATATGCTTATGGCTTTGGATGGTCCAATGTTGACAGGTGGGTACGCAAGTCAATGAGAGAGAGATGCGATTTATTTGCATCACTGATAATGCATAGCAGTTACTATATATATATTTTTTTTGAAAGGGACAATTTTTTGATGTTAATTAATTATATTTTTGAACCCTCAAACAATCAACAATATTTATCTATTTGCACGTCAAAGGAAAAAAACACAGTGCACGTGTCATGTGTCAAACGGATGTTTAGACGATTCGATTGACAGGCTGCTGATGCATCCTGCGAATCTTTCGTTTCGCTTTCAATCCACTTGGGTCCATTTCAGATTACCCAATTTCATGTGGTCAATGATTAAACCGCGATCTGGCGATGAATACCACGAGGACCGGGTGCGTGTCTTCTTTGCGTGAACGTTGGTAGTGTTTCTCAGATATGGCCGACTTTACTGACTGACCCACAATCCATGGACCCCGTGAGATCACGCACATCCGCAGATACAGCATCTTGACAGTCCTCGTTTCAATTCCGACATCCAGTTCTGACGTTTTGTCTCTGGATGACGGCTGTAGGTGCCACGTAGTTACCAGTTGGCTTTCATGCCTACCTATTAGACATGAGATTATATTAAATTGATAAAAAATGAAACGACCAGTATCCCGAGTCAACGTATTCACAAACTCAGGTACCTCTTGGCTGATTCTTCCAGAGAATTATTTGAAACTAGAGAATATGAAAAAGCATACCAAGAATATTCTCAAGTTCTGTCTATATCTACATAAGGAACAATGGTACCGGGTAAAACCGGTAGCCAAGTCACGATTCGAGTCTACACGATGCAATGGGTCCGTGGTTGTCAAAAAGTCATAGACCAGCCAATGAGAAGCTCCGGATAAAATATCCGTGGCGATTCCTTCTGTGAACACATGGAGTGCGTGTCCCGAGGCGATATTCGCAGGTGGAAGTGAAATGGTGCTGATGATAAATCATGCGACAGGAATGAATCGGCTAAATTGCTGCTCGCACGTATCCGCATGCGGTTGCCTCGAGTAGCCCCAGAGGACGGGATAATGTGCCTGTGCTCCCACCGGAGCGATAAAGGTTCTACCTTGTATGCGAAGGTACAGGGAAGAGCGAAGTTAGGCGGGTAGGTAAATGGGTGTGTAGGTAGATTAGGGTAGGCGGGTGGTACGAACGTGAAGGTAGGTGTGGATATACCCAGGGCGACTACAGCATAGACCAGGTGGGGTATATACCTGCACCAGAAAGCGACTGGTAGTTGGTCGGTAGGTATGATGTCCGTCACGCGAGAAGGCGCACGCGTGCTAGTAGCCATTGGTCTATTGATTTCAAGAGAGTCCGAATACGCCAGCGAGACCGGAACGGCGATAGAACGGTTACCGGTATAATACGAGGAACCGCACAACCTGAAGACACGGATCCTGCATGGATGGGCGTGGTGTCGATGTCCAAGCGAGTGGGGTCGACTTACTTTCCATTGGGTATTACCAACCGTTTGAAACGCCCGCAAACCAGAAAACCAACCATACGTACCTCATCCATCGTTCCATAGGGTACGTATTCTTGCCCACTGTTCTATACGCGACAATCCAGTAATGTCGGTTCGATGGTACATGGGTACCTAACCACGAGCAACCATACCCCATGGTTAAAGGGGGCGTTCGCAACTACCCCTATGCTAGGAAATTCGATCGCACACCCACCGGACATTTTAGAATTCACCATTAGGCTAAATATTCGCGTCTGTTATATTCAGATTGCAATGGCTCTTTTTTCTATTTCAACAGTCGTCTTCTTCCTCCACGTTGGTATAAGTATCACTCTCGTATACCTGGTTTACCTTCTTCAAGTTTTTCATA
The DNA here is from genome assembly GCA_030142285.1 of Calameuta idolon. Classification (NCBI taxonomy): domain Eukaryota; kingdom Metazoa; phylum Arthropoda; class Insecta; order Hymenoptera; family Cephidae; genus Calameuta; species Calameuta idolon. Next base: position 234,653 of record JARQSV010000521.1, on the reverse strand, counting down.
CTTTGGCACTGATTTATCTCTCGTGACTCTTTTTCTCCTATTCCGATGATTCCATTCGTTCCGCGAGATAACGTGACTCCGATGCAGTTGTCGTGCCGCTTGATGCTCGGATACCTGATGTAATCCTGTAACGAACGACGTTCCATGTATATCCTCGGATTACAGAGAACTGTAAAGAACTTCGAAGGGATTTGCATCCAGTGCTTTTATTATCTCAACGGTCTAACGTGTCACGGAAGGCGAATTATGATGACTGCAGGAGCATTGCCGATAAGACAGAGACACCGGAAACCGAGGTGTCTTCGTGCAGGAACGATCGAGAGGAAGCCAGTGAGGATTAAATCTTATTAATATTCATATTGTAATTAGAGTTAAGATGATTTTTAAAATCATTTTTAAAAAGGATAAATTCACATCCAACAACTTAATTCGCGTTGGTATCGTCGATAGGTAAATATAACTGAGTATAGGTATATACTCACGAGTATAGGATTTCTCTATAATATTAGAGTAAAATCATACCTGTTCACGTATCTACAAATCCATAGGCAATTTCGACCACCAACACCAACAGCACCGAGGATCGTTGATTATACCTGAAACAGTTATTAAATTTCAGAAAATTCATAATCAACTTCACCATCCAGATATACCCGAGACTTTCCATGTCGGATGTAGAACACAGTCTTTCTGTCCGTAATAACAAACTTTCGAACCGTGTATGATTTGCGTATGTTGGTTCCCGATCGTTAGTTCCTTAATTACCCGCAAAAGGACAATAGCGCTCCGAGCGAAGCGAAGTGCAGTTCGGAAAAAAATTCTCGATTCGTGATATCGATTAGTATCGAGGATGCTATTGTCAGCTATCTATAGCTTTACCGTGTACGATAATATTCTAGCGTGTTACTGGAACATAGGCGAATAATCACTAACCACCTTAATACCTATAGATACATATACGTAAACATCGCGTTACCCTTACTGGAACACGTATTGCTACGGTTTTCGCGATGCGTGCACGAAATGACAGATCGGTTCGAATGCCCTGGTGCTATTCGATGGCTTCCGATCTTGGTAAAATCGGCTAACAGTGTCGCTCAGCTAGCTCGTGGAGTAAGCTGGTCTGCACGCGCGAATTAATGGGATTATTGGTAAACGACAAAAAAGGAAAATCCTCTTACCAAGGGCTAGCTTCTTTGATGTTTAACGCTACGGAGATATGGCGCGGTCGGGTTGGCACGATGCGAGAGAGTGTAGTATTGAGGATTGTTAAACGATGAAAGAGAAAAGAATTTTTTTTACGAGCAGACAAAAGTGTCGCGATGCCTATTGAATTTCTATCGTTTGCCAATGGCTCCAGCCACCTTCCCCTCTCTGGTGAGTCCAGGTATTTTCCATGGCGCCGCATCGTGCAAGGCGATGTGGAAGAAGGCTTAGGCGAAAGACAATAAAAGTGACGGGCTTGAAAATTCACTGTCATGAAAACGATAATTGCCATACGTGAATATAGCTGGCAGGGCCGGTACGCAACCGACTGCTGACTGCTTGTATAATCGTTGATAATTCTCGACAACAACAGTCAGTAATTAACGACTGCGACGGAGCAATCAAATCACACGGATGGCAATCCTTTGGCCTTTATCGTTTATCCGTGCGTGTTCCTCGAGCTCTCGATCAATATGTATTGATCCGTTCGATCAGTCCGATGACGAGGAGATGAATAATTATTCGTTGCTTCCAGGAAGTCTGAAAAATATAATAATTATATAATAATATACGCTCTGAGCATCTGGAGGTTGGTAATGAGTCTAGTAAATCTTGAGGGGCCATCTTCTTATGGCTTTAAACGTCAAGGAGTCCCGTGGATGTTTTACAGTTTTTGACAAACTGCATGCATCGCTGTTCGGGTCACGTGTATCGAATGAAGTTAGCTTGACTGGTTGGCCTTCTGGGATAAAACCAACTTCAGGTGGCACTTTTGAAGACAATGTTAAGGAATCAATTTCTAAAATTGAAATTGTATCTATAGTAATACGGCATATAGTCGGATCCACGATTAAAATCTCTATTTTTGACAACTCAAAGACGATTAAGACGAGAATATATTATATACGTATACATATATGTATATATCTAGTCGACTATTCTACGTTAATAATGAATAATTATGTGACAAAGTTTACTTGTGCACGGTTTTAGCATTGACATATATTTTCTTATTTTACCATATATTTCATCGATCCTATCCTACTCTTATCTTATCCTAAAAGATAGCACTGTTTGCGATCTGTCAAGAAAAGAACAGTTCACTTGTCAACAGACTACAACATATATTAATTACAGCTCTTTTACGTATAAAAATCACATTCCTATGTTACTGGAATTAGAATCTGTTTATCCTGGCAAATCGTGCTGTTTCACGTGTCAAGCTGTATTGTATTCAGCACTTAATTATTCATTACGGCAAGATCCACTGTGGCATAGCAGACGCCCATTTACTGTACAGTAATGCCAGATAGCAAATATAAGTACCTGGAGATAGATATATTGGTATAGTCGGTTTCACCACATTCAGTACCGTTGGGTGTCAAGGTGCTTATTAGACAAAAAATATCAACCGTCCAAATGGAATTATATTGTATACGCGCCCTTATAGATACTAATTATACCAACTTGCTGGGGCAATACACGACTCGAACAATACGCTGTGGTTTTGCTCCATTTAAGATTGTATAGGATTGTTGTCTATGAGCAAACTATAATACGTAATATGGAGCACGCATGGAATACATGTATTTATGTACTCGTGTCACTATTGCAACTAGTATATCTATACTCGAAGCGTTCCAGACTATAGGACACGTACGCTATTACAAAATTTGACAACCATTGCGTTGCGCTATTCAATAGACTGGATCGAGCTTTGGAATTTCAGTGAAATAATGTGAGGCGGTTAATGCGATTCACAGTTTCGTTGCGGATCGATCGATTTGCATTAGGGAATCTAGTGAAGAAAATTTCATTCAAGTATTCATTGTAAAACTTAAGTATGGGAAAAGTCTTGCAACGGTATTGGCAAGTATGGGCAAATGTGGGTAAAATCTTACTGCTATCTAGATGCAGTACCTACTTGCGATATAGACGGTAACTCCGGAAACTATGGCAACGTAATCGTAGATTTAGAAAATTAGGACTAACCGAATCCTAGACTTCGAATACAGTGTAAAAAATTCGTGAGATGTAATTAAAATATAATTAATTACTAACTATTTTAATTATTAATATCGTAAAATAAAAAAATATTATAATTCATAGGACCGATCGTGATACGTTTGCTGTACGTAGAATTACGTATGGTTTTAATGATATACTTTATTGTCATAATCGTGAAGGAAGACAATACGCTTCTTTGGGTAATGCTACTGAATCTTCAACAGTTACTATACTTTTCAAAATAATTTACTACTCTTTTATTTGGTTGCCTCGATATTGACTGGAAGAATGTTGCTGGTTATGTTATTTACGAAATTTGTCCCATATACCTCATATCGAATATATTTTGGTCTGTCTTCTTAACATTGACTACTTCATTTGAATAGAAGAAAATTTTAGATTAACAATGTTAAATTACATATTGCAATATGGGACAGAAAACTGTATAATATTTATTCAAATAACGTTGAAAATATAGGAAACTATAGTTATAAAGCTTTCGAGGGGGCTCAAAAAGTTTTTTTAAACTTTTTACCAAGAGTTTCAAGGTGCAAAACTAGGTTTTTATAAAATAAAACTTCGTTTCACTTACGGTAACATGATTTTCATCAAATTTTTTCCCTAATTTGAGTAAACCAGTGGAAAACAGTTCGATTAAAATTCGATCCACCTTCCTAACGTGTGTAACGAAAAAATATATTGATCCTCCGAGTATTAAGACGTACTATACAACATATAATAAATGCAATATTAGATGAACAGCTTACTATATAAAATAAAAAAATTCTCCAACGTAACAGCAAACGCTACAAAATCGTCCCTTCTACCTCTACAATAAAGTGTCATTCTGTTTGTACCCACGTTGAATAAAAACTTCAAAAATTCCCAAAGGATCCACGAAACTGTCTCTACACAGACCGAACGCTATAGCGGAAGTCTTAAGAAAGCATGCAACCAGGTAATCTCACGTGCACGAATTCCTTTGGAGTTTCGCAAGTCTATTTATCGCTCCCACCGAGAGCAGCTGTTTCCGTGAGTATAAAACAGACATTCGCACTCGTCGCTATGATTCTGGTTATTACGTGGAGAGTCTGCCGGGAGTGAGTTAACCTCGGTTAACCTCCGGTTAACCTATCCGACGCGAGGGACGTCCCGTTTATAGGAATCACGCGATACCGATTTTCATCTAGCCGGAGCGAGCTGTCTTATGAAAATGATAACGTATGTACCTAGCCTAACCCTGGCGAATCTAGAGATAGCACAGCCCACCATGAAGATCTGCACCGAGTGATCCTGCAGTAGACAGCAGGTACGTGTAAGTAGAATAAAAAGCAACTTTTAAAGAATCCTTAATAATCCAAGAAGATTGAGGGTCATAGATTAATGGAAGCATGTAGCCAAAGATAAATAATTTTCTATAGCGTGTATCAAGTCCAATCCATGCCCTCTCGTGTACTCGCGGTGCTTAAGTGAATATAAAGCTATCGGTACAAGTAATACAGGTAAGCCATGGCTACGGGTCATTAAAGGATTCCATCACGTGTCTTATCGTTAGGTAACCGAATCGGGTAAGGAATCGTGGAGCGCCGATGGTAGCACGCATTAGGGACCATATAGGTTGGTTATACTTCTATACGAGAAGCAACCACCTGTGCGCATAGCTAATACCATATAATAAGGACTCATGCATATGAATTTAGTGGGCCAGTCTACCCGCTTATCGTCGAATCTATCGGAGCACAACACACAGAGCGCCAACCCTTTGGATACGCATAATAATGTTTCACCGGGCCGAAGCAGAACCCTGGTTCGGGCCCAGGCTCGTCATGCGTGCCGTGCGGTATGCCACGGCTGCCAAGAACACCCTGTACCGTGTAGAAGAGATATACGCTACGCTAATATCCGTGGCGACTTCTTATAACCCTAATAATACTTGGAATAATAAAAGGGACAGATGTGCCCCTGACTAGAGCAGATCCCCCCCCGCACCCCTACCAGTCCACTCTCTAGACATTACAAGGAGTTCTCTGACGATGAGTTTTTGTTAAAAATTATTTAACCTCCAACCAGTAACAATTTAGCGTGTAACATCTCCTTTCTCCTAATACAAGTTAGCGACTGTCAATCCCGCATCATGTAACCTCACGACGAGCCGCGGTCCAGTTCCTCAAAATATTGGTCAGTCCGACTTTCTCGTGGACAGATGCTCGAGTTTTTTTTTTCTCCGCGTGAGAGCGTGTTCCTTGACTTTTTGCTCCTGCGAGTGTACATAATGAATACGTGCGTATCTCTGACGTTTTACTCGCACTGCCGAACCTGCGGCCCCGCTCTCGGCCCTGGTGGCGCTCGCGATAATAATGAATAGGGTGGTAAAGCGGGCGAGAGAGACCGAGAGAGAGACGAAGAGCGAAGAGAGAGCCAGGAGGAAAGAGAAGCTAAGCTGGTAGGAGAGAAGTCGAGTTAAAGGAACACCTGTGCCAACTGGGGCGCATCCGAGGCACAGACGGATGGACGAGCGAACGGGTGGACAAAACAGGTGGGCCGCACGCCGGGATTCTTGCATCGGTTTGACTTAATTCATGAGTTCTCATCGGGCGACCGTAGCGAGCAGCCAGCCAGTCAGGTAGGTATAGGTATAGTGTGCGAGTTAGCCGCTCTGCGTCGGTGCGTGTTACGCGACACGTATAAATGCAGTAGGTATTTACGCACGCGGTCACCAGGACGTCCTGGTGACGTTCATCGGTTCAGGTTTTTTTTTTTGGTCCATGGACTTCGGCTGTGGCCAAGTTCATATTTGTGTTTGTAGATATGCATACGTACAATACTCCATGTCTGAATAGAGGACTACTAGGCTGGCTCCCTTCGTTTATCCATCCTCGTCCATGCATTTATATGCATATGGTGCGTTCGCCGAGCAACAAAGTCTTTCTTTACCATCTCGATTCCACTGGCATTCACGCGCATCGCCTCGCCGAGACATAGCGTTCGCGATAGGACACCGCACTCTGCTTCCCAATCCGTCTTGCTCCTCGAGCTATGGGCACCTAGGAGACAATAAGACGAGTCTAAGACCGCACTCGAATTCATAACGAATAGGAATGCAAGTGCCGTATCATTTACAAAGGTAAAAGTCGGCTGGGCTATACCTATATATCGTCGGATGGGTGGATGGTTAGGTGGGAATGGTTGCGGTCCGTCATCGCTAAACGCCGAAACCACAGCCAGATGTTCAGATCGCAAAGGTATTAAGAACCGTGCCAGCTGCATTCGCGTAGTCCATCCATGTAGGTCGTCTTCCAATACATGACCGCGTGCAATGTACATATGTATCACCATTAGCTCCGAACTCCGTTTAGTCCTGCATACAGAGAAAATAAATGTAGCTCGAAGTGGCGTCGAGTGCGTGGACGGCGTGCTAAATTTATCAATGGATCTTAGTATGATAATAAGCTAATCGGATGTATTATACGATGAGGGGCTCCCGACGTTTCCCGGCTTAAGTGGATGCCGCGGGATGAATTAAGCCGGGCAAAAATGAAGAGAGAAGACAATGAGAGGAAGTGAAGGTCCAACGAACGCGCCTCATTTCAACCTTCCTTTCTCAATTCTAGTATATTGTATCCATCTACCGGGAACCTATCTGGCTAGGCAGGTACCATTATAGGAAGTCAAGAGAGGCGAGATATCCATCCATCCGACGAGTCTGCTCCTACCATATTCCTGTGCCGGTAGGCTAACCGCAATCGTTCCCCGGTGTCCCCGTTATATCCACGCATAATGCGGAATTCGTAATTAGTCCGGTATACCGAATCGCGATCTACACGCATTCATCAGTGCTTCTACGCTGCCTACGTCCGATGAAAACGTCTACTTCCCTTCCGTACTGAGAGTGACTACCGATTCTACCATAAGGTACGCATCCCTCGGTACGTGCACTTCTTTTTCTTTTTATTCTTGTTCTTTTTTTTTCATTTGCTCGTTTCTCTCTGTTATCCTCCGTGTATTCATTCTCCTGCAGATCACTGCCCGAACCGCACGCTCTCACTTGGCGTTATCCTGTGCTTCCATACGTACTCGTAATAGCCGGGTAAGTACTTGGGAGAGCGTTAGAATCGTGTGCGTAAGCGATGCGTGAGAGGTGCGTGCCTTGTGCGTCGGAGACTGTGTGCAAACGTGTGTAATGGGAAGGGAGGAGCACCAGCTGGCGTCAGAGTGACAAGATCTAAAATTAGAGCGCGCCTGTGTTGCGTGTCGATCGTCGCATGCGCATATCGTACGCCCCTTTCCGGCTTCAGCTTATTTTCATAACTTCTTTCAATTTTTTCTCCTAGCAGCGTCCTCCGACCGGAGGAGAAACCGTGAGAAGGGGATCGATACGGCGTGTCGTTGTAGTCGGTACCGACTGCGGAACTGACTAAATGCCATTGTGTCCTCCATTCTATCCATCGCTTTTTATTTTCTTCGACTCTTCCTCTTCCTCTTCTTTCATCCACCTCCTTCGCCCTTGGGTACAGACCTTGGTAGCTTCGCTTTCACCTCGCAGCATCTCCTCCTGTCAAATGATACCCATACGGTTCTTTATTACAATCGATTAAAATCATTTTCCTACGTCTCACTCGACCGCGCTCTCGGCGCGACTATCGCTCTTCGTTATTCGCTCTCTTCGTGCCTTTTCTTCGCCTACCAGTGGCACCAGTAAGCAAAACGGCAGTACAGTCGATCCCGCGAGAAAAATAATGACTATCGCATGTGTACCTCTACCTATAATTTACCAAGTAGAGGGACGCGTACAACCCCAGCAGTTCTAACCTTACCAACCATCTACTTTGACTAAGTGTACCTATAGTACTCGCACGGGCTAGATAACCGTCTTGCTCAGCCAGACTGCGCAAGCTACCTTGCCTGACGTAGCTCACCTTGCACGCTCCTGGTAACAGTTGCCATTGCGATTTTCCTTTGACAACGAGCGAAATTGACCGAGCAAAAAAATTTTCATAAGAATCCCTGTACTTCCCAGCTACCTCGTTCTCATCCTGCTAATCCTCGGGTTGAAACAATCAGGGTGGATTTCACGTGCGGGTGGAAGCCCTTGCGGAAATCGGTTACTCTGTAATTTAAAGCGTAGCCTGTCCTTCTTCGTTGCCTTTACCTCTTTCCTTGGCAGGATGTCTTATTCGCATTCCTCTGTCTTTGCGACTCTTCCTCGTCCAGGATAGGTAATCAGGATATTCTTGATAGTCGGTATCCTTAACGGGGCGTTTCATGGTATTCCGGGAAATCGCAAGATAAGCAGCATACTTTTTTTCTATCCACTCCCATTGGATACGCATAGCGGTGTGGATTCCGGTATAGGTTTAAAACACTGGCTACAGGTACGTTCTATAGCAACGTGCCAAAAGCACCAGCCGACGAAACTAATGGATAGTGGAGCGTGGCCCCGCGATACTCAACCGTTCCATTGACTAATTGCTTTCTTTCATTGGACATCATTGTCGCTCCTCGGCATTATACGAATTTCAAGGGGTCTCCGGGAAGTCGAGTATTACCCATATTCATCGACGACTTTTTCACTCGAGCTGAAAGAAAAAAAAGAAACGAACTTTAAGGTCGGCCGAGGAATCACTTGTCTTACGTATACACGGAGATTCTATGAACGTATGAAATCAATGTCCACGATGTATGCAAGAGTAACGTGTATAAGGATGTATACGCGTATAATACTTTACGTATGGACGTTTGCCTTTTACCGGTTCAAAAGTTTCGAGAGACCTCACCTTTTTTTAGCGTAGTCACTTCACTTGTTCTCTCTCACTCTTTTGTGGATATGCATGCGCATTCTTATTCACTGTTTCTCCCTCTCTCTCTCTCTCTCTCTCTCTGGTATCCTACCGCGATAGGTTCATTTTCATCAGTGCGGTGCAGTATGAACGCGGGGGTGAATCCCCGGTAGTCGATTCAGCGTTTCGTGGGACGTTGGACGAAGAAAACGAAAAAAAAAAGAAAAAAAGAAAAATGGCGTCATGGGTGAAGCCAATTTCGTGCGAGGAGACGCGTATAGGACCCCGTGAGAAACGGGAGCACTACTAGTATTCATACATACCTCCCACGACCAGGCCAGGCCAGGCGAAGAAGGGCCTCCGAGTAAATCAATTGGCCACCTAGCTGACGTATTTTTGACTTGTTCTCTGCCCCACGGTCCAGCGGGCGACGCGACCAAGAAACAATGGATGGCCAAAGACGCGTCAGCGAGTTGGCCCTGTGCGACGCACTGACATTTCCGTTATCATCTTGGTCAAGGAGCCGATCGTTTGCCTTGTGAAGCTAAACGATAAGTGGTGTTCAGTTATACATAGTGCACAGAAGCTACAGTAAAAACTAGTGTGATTAGGAGTTAAAGAAAGAATCCCACCATTGCGTGTTGCGTACTGGAAGTGTTCGATCGGCGGCCATAACAGCGAGCCCCGAGGGACGTACAGTAGGCAGGCAGGTAGGTGTACGTATCACACGATAAAAATGGCCGAATCCGATAATCAAGGAATCGCAGACACTTTATATAACTTGGCAGCCTGATTTTAACGGGCATCCTGGAGGTTATCGAGGCATGAATTACATTAGCCAGAGCGCAGATGCGTACGGAATATACGACTGTGAAGAATTGTACCATTGGCGCGCCGGGTTTAAAAAGTCGGCGCACCATATTGCAAGATAGGATCTCTCGCGGTAGCACCGGCTGGATGAGATAGAATCAAACCAAACGAAACCCTTTGCTCGGCTTTCAGCCACCTTGCTCGCGCGCTCAATTCGACCGCCACTAGCGCCTTAAAGGAATATCGCCATCTGTGCCTCATTAGCTTAAGCGGTACAAACAGTCTGTGGTCTCTCACCTTGTGAAAGGAACGGGGACGCTCTATCTCTTTTAGAACCAGAGGCCTTCCGCTGCTCTCTCTCTCTCTCTCTCCTCTTGCTCCCTTGCTCTCCTACTACTTTCTTGCCTACCTTTCATACTCGTTCGCTTCTTCGGTCTCTCGCTTGCTTCCTCCTTTCCAGGCTTGGCTGCCTCCTTGCTTGCTTGCCTTCGCGCCCGCTCCTTAACGGCCATTATACGGACTATTACCTTACTCCTCGGGTGGAAAACTGCCAGGTCGAATGGAATGGAAATACACGGGTATGCTGAACGGGGAGGCTGGAAACGACTTCATCCGTATTTGCGATCCACTGTTCTCCTGGCAGGTATACTTTACTTGTCCGTAGGAACTCTCATGCGCATCGTTATTAGGTGGTATATAGCTACTGCTCACTGCGAGGTTATAATATAGAATAAATTGACGCTGCCCGATAATTTACTGATGCTGTTACGGGTTTCGAGTAGTAAACGAGTGTTGGGTCTTCTCGTGTTATAACTAGCGGCTGGTGCCAGCATGAGATACTCGGGTATCTCGGGCCGAGGATACCGCGATGACGTTATACAAATATGGAGTTTGACATTGAATGCGCTAGAATTATGGCTGCAGCTCGTCTGTGTTACTACAGGCGCCAGGAAGCTCCTGGTCTTTTTATGTCATAGAATCACCAAAGGATAAAGACGTGTTTAAAATGAGTGAACTCTTGAGACGACGTCTTGGATGGTAGCGAGCTTCCAATTTATGTATTTGTACAGGTGCGAGAATTGTATCTTGTCGTAGCCGTAGGGGATCATCAGGTTGGAACTGGGGTGCATGGTAGCGCATAGTGGCATATAGAAGCGCGTTCCTGAGAACGAGACGGATACGGCTATTGATTTCGATCGCAGTCGGTAAATGCCGGAAGTCCATTATGTGCATCGGCCAGAGAGAAAGAGAGAGAGAGAGATAGTGGGTGTGAAACGCCGAGAGAGACGAGGAGTGAATATTCCAGAAGAAAGAGAAACAAGTACAAGGTAAGGAGGTGTAGGTGTGAGGATACCAAGCGAGCCGTGCTATCCTTATATCCCACTAGCATCGACCTACAAGCGTTCTTAAAGAAGTGAAAAAAAAAAGAGAGAGAGAAGAAACAAGTGAGAAGGAAGATGAGCTCGGGGCATTGTCTTGACGGAAGAGACGAGGTAAGCGTGGAAGCCGGGTAAATGGTTCGTATGCTTTTGGTAGCGATCGGCCACGGGCTTTACCGGTAATACGTAATACGTACACGGTTACGTATCAACGTTAGACTAGGTGGCCGCCACCCACGCTGCTTCTGACTTGACCGAAGAGCATCGAAAATGAAGAAGGGACATGAGACACGGTGAAGACGGAGGCAATGCAGCTCGAGTAGACAGGGACGGTATATACATGTATATGGTACTAGTAGGTATGAGCTATAGGTAGCAAACTAAAAGGCAAAGAAGTTTGGGCCCCCCCGAGTAATGCACGACGATGTACGTACGCGTACGACAATGCCAGTCTCGTACAATGAGAAAGGAGGAGCATTGAAAGGCAAATGAGCCTTCGGTTTCTCGCCTCCTTGGGGCTCTTTCTATTACGCACCCACATCCGCTGCCTTTCAAGTAGCACCCCAAACACGTTACGCAAATTAATGCCACGTTAACACGGCCTTTTTCGGTTGACCAGCCGAAGGAGTGTCAGTATTCGGAGGATCATTTTAATAATGATTTATCGCCGCTCGACGAGGCTAATTATTTACCAGCGAGCACAATGCTGCCGGGCCTTTTTACACGCACGCGCTCTCTTGCGTAGATATCACTATACCTGCATGCCTGCCTACCTGACTGACTGACTGACTGACTGCCTATATATCTACCTGCCTGGCTGTCTGCATTCACAGGAAAAATGTATTCGGGGAAGCCGAGTCGAAACGGAGTCAACCCACGAAATGCCCTGTATGAACTTTGACACCTAGTAGAAGGTATTTAGACTCGTCGATGTTCAGGTGCCCTCGGTATTTGCCACCTTATTCATAATCCCTAATACCGTGTCAACCCCATTTGCCCCTAAACGGCCCTATTGGCTTATATTCAATTGCGTTGACGCGCTTTCAATCCAGTTCCAACGATCCGACGTCACCGTTTCTTTTCGGTGAACTTATTGATTCCTTTTGCTTCTTCGATTCTTGTTTTCTTCTTTTCAATATTTAATTACGCGCTCCATACGGCCACGTGCGTACAGGTGGCTTCGATGGCACGGACCATCCGAGACCCGTGATGCTTCTTTGCGATTGGGACCTTCCTTACTCGTGCTTTTTTTTTATCGTTAAAATCCCAACGAAACGTCAATCTGCCTGGCGATCTTCTGGCAGCCTAAAGAGAGACAGGAGAAATATAAACTCAATGGCGAATCGATTAGGACGTCCTCGTTATATTGACTTATTCTTTTTTTTTCAGATCTTCGTATTCAGTCCATTCTTTTTTTTTCACCTTCTTTCCGGAACGGGACGGACGCATAAATTTCCCCAAACGTTCCACCGGGGCGCCGTTCGGTCGTTAAGGAATTAATTATACAAGATTCTCAATGGCTAGGGACATTCGAATTCCAAACTCGTGCGAGTATAACGATTCTGACTATTTTACTCGCCATTCATTCGGTTTTTCTTCGCTTTTCTACGATTCATCGCTCCTTCGCCTCTTTATTTCGTTTTCCTTTTTTTTATATTCTCACATTTTTCTTCTTCTCATTCCTTTTACCTGTTTGGAATAATTTTTATCATTACGTTATTTTTTTATTTTAACTTCAGCATGGCGATGAGCATCATAGCGGAGTACCGTTTCGCTGGTCTCAATTATTGTAAACGGCACCTCTTGGAAATGACTTTGTTCATAATGTTCACCTCCTAGACTTTATCATTGGTCTGAAGTAGCAGTACTTCGTAGGTAACAGTGTCTCCTGTTTATTCTAAGCGGATTTCTGATTAATTGGTCGTTCGTACGCAACGTAAAGCCAGGGAATTACAAGTTTTACGAATGGCTTCGTACTCGTCAATAGTTTGCGTATTCAGATTCACTGAACTATGTACCTCTGTGCGTATTTAGTAATAGGATCAGTAGCAGAGATGCCCTTTTCCTATGTACAACTATGCTATACAATATAAACCTTCTACAACTAAAATATGACATAGAGAGGTTAAATTTATATGATTTTCAATGCAAACAATCTTACCTGCTATATATGCATTTTACTCGTAGATATTATAAAATCTATTGCGAATTTTACTACGAACGCTGCAAATTTCATTGCATCTTTGTTAAATACACGGCGAAAAGAAACGCAGAAAAATTTTCAGTACTCGTGGTAAATTTTGTAAGACACTCTCTACATACAATAATACTGAATTTAAAGAGCTGTTAAGAGCCACCTGGAGCTTGGCTATTGAACTGTTCTCTGTGTGAGCTGTGTGTTCATTACTGCCGCCATTATTACCAGTCGGTAAACGTCGAAGAGTATCGTCTTATCCAATGCTTGGTAATACAGAACTTAATACTTATAATTGTGGTTAATGAAAATTATCGTCTAATACTTTCAAATGCAGTTTAATGCGAAGAAATTAATCGCGAATCTCTTCAACTCATCGATGTAAATTCTTACGTATAAAAATATTTCTGATAACCAAAAAGTAATTCATTCACGATCGTGGATACTCGTTATCTATTTCTTTTCCAGCTGTACGATTTTACATACGCGTGATCTTGTTTGACAGTACACATATTCCTACTTTGTACACGTGATTTTCTTGATGATCATCATGTCAGCACACAAGCAATTAGTCGTAAGCGATATAGTCTGCAGCTGAAATTACAAAAGGAATCTTTAATGGCTGAATAACTCTTACAGTTATCACACAAAAATGCCACTCTGAAATGGCAAAAACATTTGCAGCTGTTTGACTAAAAGTAACAGATAAGGACGCCATGCGAGAATAAAATTATATAAGGTCAATGGCTCAGCATCGGCATATAACACCAATCGTCTGTTGTATTATAATACTGTAGAATTTTCTATAGTCAAAGCACACATTGACGATTACTGGAAACATGGCCGATGATTGGGCCATCCATCCTATCTAGGTATATCACAAAAAAAGGCTAGAATGCAGGCTGAATCCATTTCCTAAATTATGATGGCATACGCGAGCGCCACACCACTTGGTATACACTCAAAGTACAACAATGGCGGTATATTTAATTCTGTAAAAATATTGTAAGATTCTTCATTTTGCAAATCAATTTCAATTAAATTCTCGTTAATGATAACGTACAAATGATAACCTCCGCAAAATCTTCTCTCTAACGCTTTCCTTGTTCAGTGGCCGTTAAATAGATAATGGTGCTTTCAGTGGACGGTGATTCGGCCATGTTTGTACGACTACGGTCAAACAATATTGTCGCCAGAACTCGTGGCAACATTTGACCGAACTGTGATAGTTGAGTTCTTATCAGTCTGATTAACTACTTGTCTTCGCGCTTTGTAAGGCACTCATCATTCAACCATCATCGAGAGTGTCAGTATTTTTGTCCTTTTCATTTATTACTCAATTCTATAGAAGAGTGTGCAGTCAGTATGGCATCCCAGGTTGGTATTCCGAACGTCAGATTGCAACAGCATTGTATGGAGAATTTTGAACACCCGTTAGAATTCTTTATTTCCAGACATACGAATTTAACGTGGAAATGACCTGCGGTGGATGTTCTGGAGCGGTCGAAAAAGTTCTTGACAACAAATCTGGTGAGTTTTTTTTTTCTTTGACAAAAATAATTTGTAATACATTGCACGATGCAATATAACTAGCATTGAACAGCATACACATTTTTGTAGATTTAGGCGGGTTTTTCTTAAATTCGTTTTTTCTGTTTCAGGTGTCGAAAACGTGAAGATTGATCTTCCTGCTAAAAAGGTCTATGTAAAGTCCACACTCTCATCTGATGAAGTTTTAAGTTACATTAAGAAAACTGGCAAAGCCTGCTCCTTTGTGGGTATACAAAATTAAGTATTCTCTTTGTTTAATAGCCATATGGCAGCTTTTAAATTTTTTCTAAAAGATTCCGTTAAAAATACATTTTCTGTTTATTATACATATAAAAGTTATAACGTAGATTCTATATTCGTTAAATAAAAAAATAATCGTACACTTGTAAAAAAGTTTTTCATTAATTTAAATCTGTCACCTTACTAATGCCAAATGGAAAATCCAGTGAAGCAGATTTCTATATATCAATAAGGAGAATAAATCTACTTTAAGATATTACAAGATCGTTAACTCTTTGTCATTAGCAGATAAGTGTAAAATCACTTAATGACGCTGGAACGTTATTCAGATTATGTTAATGATGGAGCTTCCAAGTCCCTGTCAAGATTATTTTTTTAACTCATCCTCCACAATGCTTAATCGCTCTTCCAAGAGCATTACTGTATCGCGTAGAGACTCCACTTGCTGACTAAGAGATTCCACAACACTGCTTGTTTGATTAGGTGATTGTAAACATGTACGTGGTGGCGACTCCGGTAACCCAAACTTTGCAATATGACCTTTTTCAAACGGCTTCTTCTGTCTCATGTTGATAACTTCCACTGGAACATTTTCTCCTGGTAAATTAGCAATGGGACCTTGACAAAGTTTAGGCTCAGAAATTATTTCTAAATCCAGATCCTCTACAGAAGGCACTGGAGACTGCTTCTAGAAGAAAGAAGTTGAATTTAAAATATTGATCGCTTCGTATATTAGATACTAATAAACGTTTACCTCTATTGTTTCTGACTCTTTAAAATCATCATAATCAACCTGGAGAGATTTGGGAGGACTGTTATCACGTTTTGATTTAGTAGCTTTTGAAGATATCAATTGTCTGGGACATTTTCTTGCACGATCGTCTTTGTCGAAATTGGATCTCCATAACAGCAGTTGTCGATCAGCTCCACCCGATGCAAAGAAATTACCATCGCCCGAGAATGCTAAGGACGTTACAGCCGAACAATGTCCTTTTAACGTATAGATGGGCCGGCCTTCGAGTAGATCCAATATCTGTTGTACGGAATCTTGGTATAAGATGAGAATAAATACAGAATTTATACACAAGATGTTGGAAGCAACGTTACCTTCATTGTAGAATCTTGAGAGCCTGTTAACATAAAATTTCCATTAGGATGAAATTTAGCCTTGTTTATTGCACCACTGTGTGCTGCATAATGCTGATGCAAGGAGTCTGTTCTTAGATCATAGAGTTTTACACAACCACCTACGTTAGCAGATCCTATTGCAGCTCCACTTGGATGAAACTCAACATCGACTGCAGGACCTATTTTAATTAATATATTATTTAAAAGATATGACCAACTTAATACTATTATATTCTACACAAACCTTTAACCTCATGAAATGTTTTTATACACTGTCCATTTCCCATATCCCATACTCTAATAGTCTTATCATCGCTGCATGATACAATGAGCCGTCCATCTGGGGAAAATTTTGCTGATCTCACCCAGTTTGTATGATCAGTAAAGGATGCAAGGAATCTTCTTCGACAAACCATCCAGACCTTAATGCTCTTATCATCAGAAGCGGTCACTAGCTACAGCATTCAAAAAATCCCAAATCGAAAATCAAATTTACAGAAATTATTTATACTTGTTAGATCATACCACGTTTCTATAAACCGACCCTCTGACCATCCAGACTAAACTGTACAGATCTCACAGCTCCCATGTGTGCCCTGAAATCCAGAGATTGTCCCTGAACCTTTGGGACCCATATTCTCACAGATCGATCTCTTGATGCACTAGCTATGACTTCTCCAGATGGAGAGTAGGCAACATCCAAGACTATGTCTTTGTGCGCATAAAATTTATATGCACGAACAGAATCATTAAAATTCCATACCATTAAAGTACGGTCAAGACTGCTAGATGCTATTTGGTTTGAATTTGGGTGAAAAGATAAGCCAGTTAGAGTATCTTTATGTCCTTTGAAATGTCTCTCTACTGCTGGATCCCCAGCAACGAGAGACATTTTTTTATTTTGATTCATATTTCCACCCCAATGCAACTCTTATACTTTTAAAACTTTTGTGGCAATTTCAAATCTTGCTTCTCCAACTTCAACGCATGTCACTTTAGTTTCCTTTCTTAATAGCCTCTTCGCAGTGCCTCCCTGTCATCGCTTCAGTTTAACAGTTGCGCTTCGTTCAAAAGCTCTAACTACGTTAATCAAGATTCGAGAACAGCAGCGCCCTCAATATTCACAATAGGCCTGTTCTCATTGCCTACAATTTTTACACTTTTCAAAAAATCATCCAATAAGAATTTGCACTTTTTAAAAAATGCACAAAGCGTAGGTAACGAGAACAGACCTAAATGACAGCTATTGCACCCGGATATCCTGTAAGTGTAAAATGAACGTTGACAAATTATAATACTCAAATTCTTCTTGTAAGCACATATTAGAAAATTTCTTATATATATCTTAAGATTGCACCAAACAATTAAATATGTCTTTAATATAAAAACAAGGACAACCAGTTTTCTCTAATCCCCATTGTAACTCAGGCAACAAAAAGAAATAACCAGTATTCATTTGACATGCCATTGATTTACTTTATTCGAATCTTTTTTTGTCATTATGAGAACAATTTAAAAACTAGTTGAACATTTACACAGAGTATGATAATATAGGCTAGATAGCAGGTTTGAATTAGATCTTTATTTGGAAGATACATAGGTATTGATAGGATAGTTGAACGTAACTGTAGGTGTCAAGAAGGAAATAGGTGATCAAACACAAAATGTACAAACGAAATACAATATGGTACTTTTTCTTTTTCTCATCACTTGTTTGGCGATACGTGAGCATGGCATTCTCAATGGCGCACTAAAGAAGGGGACTGGGGACAAGTCTTTCGCTGGCATCCTAGTCAATAGTAATTGTACATTCGACCTTGACTTACATGCTAAAGCTTCCGCATTTCTCTCGCACTCATTGTTCCATTTAAAAAATAATATATCATCTTTTTGCGATTCAAAGGAAATCAGGTAAACAGTTTCTTCGTAAATTTGAGTTCCACGCACAACGATCCGCATCGTTTGCTCGACATTTCACCGCACCGGCAAGGCCTTCTTAAAAAGAAATCTGCATCCGGCAAAAACGGGGAAATTGAAGGTATGTAAAAAAAAAAAGCAATACAGCACATAAAGATGCAAAGAAACTAATAATAATCTACTACGAGATTCACTCGACGCGTCGGCGTCGAGTTCAATATTTTTAACGTACTTATCTAATTATAATAGGTTCTAGGACGCATCTAATACATCCTCGTCAACCAACTGACAATGGAATCATAAAGCGTAGGCGCTCAGTATTTCATCTCAAGAAATAATTGAAGATCAATGACACTGAGTAAAAAGAACAAAGATAGACGATATTAAGAAAAAAAAAAAAAATTGGTGTAAGACACTATTGTCGAGTTCTCCCTGTTCTCCGGGATTAACCGTTGGAATTCCGCCGGTACGGAAGCCGGAAAACAAAGTGATGGTCGCGCAGGTAGTTTACTGTTATAATCACCTTAATTGATATTTTATTAAATATATTCGTGTTTCTACCTGTGTGAGTACGTTTCCCGGTGTAAATACTTAAAATGTCGCTGGTATCGTTTGTGTCTTATGAAAAGACACGTGTACATCCTCTCTATATGTAACTGTATGTCCATGGTATTATTCTCCGCGTAAACTGCCGTAAGTGTAAGTTCTCATAATCTTTTTTTTTTTGTATTTTTTTATAATAAAATTATTTTTCTAATCTTTGTCGATCAGCTGTTGTTGCCCTGTGAAAACTGCCTTCTGTCACAACACAATAATACTTGCGTGGTGGGTTGATATTATTTCGGAATTTGGCCGATCTTGCTTGCATTAAAGATGTTTTAAACACCGTCGTTTTGCCTCTTCTTTTAATCTTTACTTTTTTCTCGTGTTTTCTTCTTTTTTGTTTCTTATCTTGTCATTATACTGTTTTTTATCGTCAACCGTTTCTCGATAATAAGAATAGTACTCTTTCCCTCTTTATTCTTGTTTGGTTAGTCCTGGGGCACCAAATTCAAATTCCAAGGTTTTCTTTTATTCGCATCTCGCGTTCAATAGCGGCGCTTTTATGAAACACTCTAGGTTTTGAAAATCGACAAGTATCCTGAACTCTTAACGTGATCCCCGAAATTTAGGCTTACAGTCCCCAAAGGGTCTAATAAAATTTTGCGAATCAGCAGATAGCGAGAAGAAATATCGCACGACATGAAGGAATTGATTTGCACGATTTTGCATTCCCATTTATCGAATCGCTTGAGAATATAGGCGTTAAAAAACCATAATGCTCATGTCGCCCGAGTTTCTCTCACT
Organism: Calameuta idolon; assembly: GCA_030142285.1. NCBI lineage: Eukaryota > Metazoa > Arthropoda > Insecta > Hymenoptera > Cephidae > Calameuta > Calameuta idolon. Next base: position 215,097 of record JARQSV010000521.1, on the reverse strand, counting down.
TTTTAACCAAAACTCGAGACCGGGTACTCGTGTCGTTTGGTACAAGATGCTGATTGCGCGTGCGCTATATTGTTTCACGTATAACATTTCGACTGTGTTCCGATATTAGTTTTCCAGTACTGTGAAAATGACGTTATTACGGTATACTGTGAAGTTACGTCACTTTTACAGCACTGGAAGCTTATATCGGAAACACACAGGGTTCGTGACACCAACAAACGAGTGCAAATGCAACAAACAAATGTCTCTCATTGTCACGGATTCAACGTAGAGTCTTTCGTAAATGCGGATAATTGAACTATAATTGTATAGAATTATTGAAAAGATTTTTTCCCATTCTCATTATGCTCTCATATAATGTGTTGCGCTCTTGCACGGTTGCGTTTTTTTTACTGTTGCGTTTGGGGCTTACCGCGCGGTGCATAACCTCCGCGGTTTCCTGCCCTTTGACCTCGAAACTGTCCACGGCCGCCTCTATCCATGCCACGATCACCACGTGGACCGCCTCTGGGACCACTGCCTCCTCTCTTAAAGCCGCCATTGTAACCAGTACTACCTTCGTTGTTATAGTTTCGCTGTTGATAGCCATTTTGATAGTTACTGTCGTTGCGATAGTAGGTCCCTATTAAATAGCGTAAGAGGAAAGTTTAGGTTACTTACTGAAAATTGCGCTATGGTATATTCACAGCTTCTATTTCTCAAAATCTGTTTACCTTGACCACCGCCGCGACCATTCTGCTGATAGCCACCCCTGCCTCTACTATTGTAACCATTGGAATTTCCACGTCTGCCACCTCGACCTCGGTAACCTCCACGTTGCTGCTCGCCCCAAGGCTGCTGAGACGTTTGTTGTTGAGATTGTTGTTGAACTTGAGATGGCTGCTGTGGAGTTTCACTCTGATTCCATTCCGTCGCAGCTCCCTCAGAGAGCTGACACCAATCAACAGTTTCCGGTTGCTGATCCAGTTTTGGTTCCCCGTTGGAACCTTCCTCCTGCGGTTGATCCATGCCTTCCTGCAATAGTACAATGGCACTGTTTTTCATCTCCGACGTAGCACAAAAAATTCTTTTATTGTATTTGGTGAAGCGTACTTTTGTATTCTGCAATTGGCCATCCTGACGCGTTGACTGCTCGAAACTCTGTGGTTGAGATTGCTGGGTCATTGGTTGCACCTGGGGTTGTTGCTGCTGAAATCCACCTGGATGCTGAGGACTGTATTGAATATTTGGCTGCTGATGAGATGGCGGCATAGGTATCGGTGGTGGAGGATTCGGGTTAGCGAATCCAGGAATGTGGGGCATGTCCTGTGGCGGCTGATGTTGATATATAACCTGCTGGGGTACAACGGTCGGGTTCGCGAAGTTCTGATTTGTGAAGGTTTGCGACGGAATGGGTGCATTCACTGTAGGAGGAATGTGAGATACGATAGGTGCCTGAGTAGTCACGTCAGATGAATCGAGCTCCGATTCCTGAAGGAAAAAGAAATTCGGCGTTCCTATCACGTCATTGATCCTGAGCACCTGTGGTGGCTGCTGTTGAACTGTCTGCTGCTGCTGCTGTTGTGGTTGTTGCTGCTGTGGTTGTTGCGGTTGAGGAGTAGGTACAAAACCAGCAGCATTGGTGTAAAAAGATGTTTCAACAGGAGCAGCAGGATGAGGAGGAATCGGTTGCGCAACGACTGGAATAGGTCCTGAAACTGGAGCCGGGTCGGAAACAGGAAGTGGAGCTACTTGGACCGGAAAGTTAGGAATGGGAACCATGGATTCTGGTGGTGGAATGTGTCTATCGGGACTATTGTACTCCTCGTTAACAGGTTCCTGGACAGTCGCATCAGCTACCGTTGCAGCTGCGACGACCTCAACGACCTAGAATAAGTATTGAATGTGTACTTGAGGATAATAATTAATTTCAACATTTAAAATGAAGGATAATTCACCACCTCAGCCTCTGTCTCTACTTGGTGAACTTGATCAAAGTAGCCGCACTGGTTGACGGAAGTGATGATTTCTTTTATCTTGTTGTATGTTGTTCCCACGACTTCTTTTTGCTTGCCATCTACAATAGCCACCAAATGCTCTGCAACCTTTTGCACTTGCTGAACAAAGGGCAGATCATCCTCCGTTTGTTTGTGCTTCACTGTTAATTCCAGATAGAGGTTATCCAAGTACTTGAGATCATCTTCGGTCAGTTGTATGGCGCCATTCGTTCCAGCGAGAAAATCCTCACGTGCACCTTCAGTACTCAGGCTTAACAACACATCTTGTATGATTAAAACCTCACGTATCTAAATAGAAACATAGAAGAAACCATTTACTATATTAAGAAAGGGTAAATAGAGAAATAGAGATTTTCGATAGTGGTATATATTTAGAATAAAAAGCATGTGATATGCAAGTGTGTTAATAATAATATTAATTTTCTCTATAAATGTCAATTACTATTAGTTGAATTAAGAAGGACAGAGAGCAATTCAATGCATGTGTAAAAGAAATCATTATTTTACCTTGGCAATATCCTGTTGCATCCTCTCAGCTGCCTCTTTCCTGGCCTGCTTCTTTTGCTGTTTGGCAGCATCATTCGCAATAACAATGATCTGCTTGCACAGCTCGCGGGTAATGTCCAGAGTCTGTTGTACTTCGTCATATTTAGCCACTGCCCTCTTTTGATCTTGATCTAGTTCTTTCCCATTTTTCTGAAGGTCCCTATACGTCTCTAACTTTCCCTGTAGCAAATACAAGATAATTGTAAACAATTAGGATTCAGACAATTGAAAAATACAAAGTAAATAAAACATAATACTCTTATTACATTCAAGCAATGGGGTTATTGAAAAGTAATTAGGAATGTAAATGATAGTGCTTTATTGAATTTAGTCATTATACAGTAGTACCATTGACAGATCATAACGCCATATATATCCATATCTTATCGTTATACATATGATTATGATACATTTTGCCTCAAAGATAATGGGAAAGATAAAGTATATCACTAATTTGCTGTGTGAAAATTTAAAACTTGAGAATTTTTAGATATCACAAGAGATACTTTATCGCACTGATAGTTTCATATTTCAAAATACAAAGTTAAACATTTAGAAGACAATGTAATATTAGTAACATACAAAGAAATTGTAATATAAAAATATTAAGCAATAAAATAGTTGCTATCAGTAATATAATCTTCATTGAGGATATGTTAACAAAACAGCATAAAAGTTAAGGCAAAGCGGAAAAGAGCACCAATAGAAAAATGTGCAAGAAAAAGTTGCAAAAAGTCGGCAAACTGAGTCCACAGTAACAAGGTGCATTGATATATACGGGAGACAACATGCATCCTGAACAAACATCAAGCATGGCTATAACTCATAGTCTCAAAAGAAACTCCTTGTAGATGATTAATCGCAGAAGCCGGTTCGACATGTTGTCAGATCATTGAACGACGTAAAAAAATCTCGTGTAGAAGGAACCGCCATGACATCAGTAAAGCGATAGATAATATAGGATGCGTCTAGCTCAATTAAATATGTGCCTAACGTAACCATCAATCCTGAATGATACATGGGAAGATATTATCATATCAGGAATGTCAAAATGCGAAGTAAAATCAGCGAATTCGTTATGAATTTTCGGGCGCGAGCACATGGCGCACGGCAGAAACATGGCGGATGTGGGTAGGAAGCCGCGACTTGACAGATGTAAAAATGCCGGATTCCATAGTTTTCGAGGTTATCCTGATATTAGTAATTACCTTCCGTTTCTCGAGATTTCGTATCTTGTGCTCGAGGACGATGATCGCCTGCCGTATAGGATCGACGGCCTCCGTAGAGGCCTGTTTCTCTAGTTTAGGGTTGGCAGAAGGCATCCTTCACGGGCAACAAACGCGAACTGGAATGGTAGGGAATCGCGTGTAATGGGGCAAGCGATGAACACGACGCGTGCGCTGATCGCCTTACCAACCGATTCTCAATTTCCACTCTCTAGTTCTGTAGTCTACCTACAGTCTACCGGATTTTACATCATGGGGTTCTCCCGCCGGTCATTATTATGCCTTCAGAATTTGAGCACTTCATTCACCGGCACAAACACCTGTGCTTAGAAATTGAAAAATGGAAAATGCACTTGCACAATCCCTTGAGTGTTGCCAAAAAATTTGGGCTATACTGAACAATACATTTTCAGCACATACTACTAAAATGAGTCACTAAACCAATATAAATCATGCATAGCTAGTCTAAGATTACAAAAAAAGTAAAATGTAGACACGAGTCAATTTTTCATGTTTTATTTAAAAATGATTAATAAAAACATAAATTATGCCAGTAATATTCCGTTATATATAATATAATATTTATATTTTGATCATATCATTTTTCTTTTTTCATCTCGATTATTATAACAGAAAATACTGTAATTTCTTTACTCCATCGACAAAGGATTGTTATTACTGTGTCATATCGTTCGGCTTCAAATTAACTTCCAATATGGATAAAATGTACAATGGGACGAATAAACGCATTGTTCGCCGCTTTCTCGAATAAAGTATAATATAACAATTAATATTAATAGTCTCGATCTATATAATATCGTTGACAATAAATGTGTCGTGTAGCGAAGAGGCTACTGTACACGGGAACTCACTATCAAAATAATAAAATAAGTAGTATAAACGGATTTTTGTACTTTTAAACTGATAAAAAAATGCGTCTCCTACTTCTTCACGCTTTATACAATTTTGTAGCGAAAGGTTCGTTGGTCATTTGAAATAATAATGAAATTCCCGTAAACCGCAGCTGACCGCTAACGCGATATGAACTATTGCATGGCACATTCCCTAAAATAAAAAATCATTCCCTCTCATAACTGCGTATTTTCTTTTATTGTGTACGATGTCAGTTTGTCCAAATGCCCGCATTTTAGGTATTTAAAGTAATATCTCGCTTCGAAAATTTATAATACAAATCGACAGTTCCTCCTGATAATTATTTAGTAGAATAGAATTTCGTCTTGTTGCGCAATATTATTAATGATGTCTAAACCCTTTGGGGCTGCGCTACTGATAGACGTCTTCCACGCGATTTCGTCCACTCTGCTTAATATATCTTTACAATTTACAAATATAATTTGATACATCGTCGTCGAAAAATACATTCGCGCCACACACGCATTATCACCACTCGTCTTTTTAGAGATATCTTCGTTACCTTTCTTTTTTCTCCCTAAAAAATCTGGAAACAGGTCAAAACTTAAACGGCTTATAATTGTAAACAATAATAATTAATAATAATATAAAGACAATAATGACAATAATAATTAATAATATATCGCCTAAATTATGTAATGGTTGTTTTTTTTTTTAATGTACAGCAAACTGTTAGCGAATATCACTCTATCTCTAAATCTCTATTGTCTACTGGAAAGTATTTTTAGAAGCTAATGCGTTATTAGCGGAAAACATTATAAAATTCCTAACATTCTAATGTCGATGGAAGATGAAACGAAACGCATTCGCTTTTTCATTTAACGAGAATTTAATGGCTCGTCGTATTCTCTCAGTTATCTAACGCCAATCATAATGGTCGGTATCGTTAACGCGAACTGTCATTAAAATAATTTTTTTGAAGGAAGACCTTAACTAACAAGGAAACTCAAGATTTGAGTATTATTATAATTTCTTTAACTTCAAAAAGGAACGCAATGGATATGGCATGACGGCACTTTCCAAAACATTAGACATTATCACTTGTGTCAGATTTGATAATAATAAAACAAAAAACATGATAATCAAAATAAACAAAATGATTTTTAAACATAAATCGCAGTATACGGGCCCAATAATTTTTCATTCGTCAAGCTTCGCCAATTAGGGCTGCTGTTCAGTACACGGGCCTGTGACGTCAGAAACGAGGAAACCTTTGCAATCATTTTCTTCTTGCATTCGTCCAACTATTGGTTCAGCTATCCTCCTTATATGAAACGGAGAACAGGTAATCTGCGTTTAAATATATCAAGTAATTTAAGCCGAAGAAAAACGTAAAAAAATGAAGTAGGCATAATTGCCACCACCGTAAGGATTTGACAGATCGGTTTCTTCTTAGATGCTAATGTTGAAGACAAAAGAGAATAATAGTTGTAAAGGTTTCCTCCACGCAACATAGTTCAGCTGAACAGCAGCCTTAAAAATGACATCTCATAACCATCCATTCAATTTGTTCCTTGCAAGGGATCCATCCGAAATACCAATAATCAAGGGATCTAGAATCGTACTATTCACTCTTGCCAAATAAAATATTTGAATCATTCAGGCTTCCATCTAAAAATTCAATGACGCAGACTGTTACTCTGAGAGGTAGTCGTCGCATAATTTACTTTACTGATTATAACTGCATTGTAATAAGAGATGGAGATAGTCTAGATTATTTAGTGCAAGAAAGGATTGATAATTTATATTAAAAAAAGGATCCGATGAACGGATGCCTCAATTAATCGAAAACCAATTGCTTAGCTAGATTAAATCCACTAGTAAATGAACACCCGTGTTAAAAACACTATATATAGATATAATTTACCTGAAAGTATCCATTTACTGGGGTCTGTCAATTTACTGCTGGACTCACCCTATCAAAAACTAAGAATGCGACGCTACTTCAAGAGAGTGAAGATCATTTAAGTGTTAATGTATTCTTTGTAATAAAAGATTCTTGCAAAGCAACATAGAATGCAGTTTTTTTAGAATTATTTCAGTAAATAAAAGTATTGATCTCCTTATATTGCAATACATTCGCCCTGAATCCTCATTGTGAAAAGTCAAAGGTTATCCAGACGTGCAAAATAATGCTTTTTACAAGATGCATCGATAAACAGAATCGAAAAGTATTAAGTTCCTTTATAAAGACCGTGAATTCACGTTCTCGGTGTACTAATTTGTCTTGAGAGAAAGTCTAAGGCGAATTTTCATTTCATCTCTCATCGTGATTAGATCTTCGTGTGTATGGTGTGATGTATACGTATGTTACACAAAAGGAAATGGCCATCGTGCCATGTCAATTCTAGCTCTGCAACCATAGCATCCCGGCGCCATCTTTATATTTCTATTGTTATCTCATCGAATAACGCACCCCAAACAACTATATTTTACTGTCTCTCCTATTCTCTCAAAATGCCTTCTCCTAAATTCAACTTCACTCTCCCACCTTGCACGATACAAACTCTACAACTATAGGTCTATATTCACACATATATATCAATTTCGTTTCGATTATGCTACTCGTAATGGCAAAACTTGGGCATGATCTCCTAAATCGCTATACCATAAGTGAATATGTTACATATGTTCGGTGCGTGTACATCTTCTCGCGTTCCATCTTACTTACCACTATATGTCGTCTATTACTTACCACTATAGCTACAGCATCTTCACAATTACACTTTTACTTTAACGACCGTCCGTCATTATGCAGGTCGCGCATATTTTATCGAGACCGTTTACGATAACACGTATTGCGCAAAATTTGTTCACCAGTTCAATTATTAGGTATTTATCCTTGAACTTAACTTTTTCATAGTTTTGCGAGCGTATACATTATCACTGGGTTTCTTCTCGCTTTTGCTCATCCTTCCACTTTCTGGAACTCCTTTCCCTTCCAGCAAAGGAGTCACGGATGGTCGAAAAGAAACGTATATCATATCCACATCGCATTAGCCGTTATGATATATGATCCTAACGATCGTCGTAGCACCACTAAGACGGCATACTGTCCATTTGTATAGTGCAGGCTACCGCTTGCGAATCGATCTCCGCGTTCAGTGTAGGCACCTGTGATTCGGAAGTATTGGCAGGTCCCTCGTTTCTTTGTTGCGTCGAGACGCTGGCGTTTGTTTCGCCAACTAAACTCGTTAAGGCCGACGATATTGCCGAAGGATTCGTTTTAGATTTGACCTGCTGCTCCATACTGTCGATCTCAGCCCATATCCCTCGTACCTCCTTAAACAGCTACATGAAAATTTCATATAATAAATATTTATTTCAACTAGTGTTAAGTACTCATTTTTCAAATAACGAATCAAGTTACCTGATTCAGCCATGCTTCATCAGCCAACAATTCATTAAGTATTATCGTGGTGTCCTTGTGAGGATCAGCGAGTCTTTTGTCAGTAACTCTCCTCGCGCACTCCAGGAACATCAGATACTTCTGATGCGCTACTTTATTATAAAGAGCCACCTTCGCTTGACACACTCGACACAACAGGAAGTCCTGAAAGTTGACAAAGTGTCAGCCTCTTTGAAAATCCATTTCTAAAGTATGCTTCTAGGGATTTTTATACCTTTTCCTGGGGCACTCTAGGGTCAGGTGGAGAACCTTCCAGAGTCGTACAATTGTACGGTTGCCCATAGAGCAACACTCTTGCGTGTATCTTGGTTTGCTGACAACCAGCACACTGTTTCCCTTTAGACTCCGCTGCTGGTAAATCCTTTAGAACATTAAGACACGGCCAGGTAGATATCGCATTCACGACGTTGGGATGCCATTTCGTTGTTGCTAGTAAACGCCGTTTTCTCTCTTCCGTTACTTCGTCAACGGTCTTCACATTTGATAAGAAATAATCATCTAGTAAGAAATAAAAAAATGATTAATAATATTCATTTGAATAGCATTTCTATAATTGCTACTTAATGCTCAATAGATACTCACCTTGCTCTTGAAATATTTCTGTAAGGAAATTTGAATCTAATGCTTGCGAAATCAATGTCTGTATATACACTTCAAAGTTGTCCTGATATTTCTCCGTATCCTTCATAGATCTATCAATACACTCACTGAAACCATATAAATAATAATTTCATTGAATGATGTTTGAATTAATTTTTAACTTATTTACCAAATTAATACCAGTAATTGTTTTACCTGTCGTCGAGAATCATCTCATTCCGTAAAAATTCGACAACCGTTTCCATTTTACCCTGCTGCCAGAACTTTACCGGCACCTGCTGATATATATGACGATTCTGCGGTGCCCAGCCAGAGTACTGTCAACCGAAATAGAAGTAGCCAATGAATTACATGCAGCATCATTAACATTCATTAACTACAAATGTTTATTTACCGTGGATATGTTTCTGTACAATGTTTTTCCATTTGATTGAAATGGTTCGTATTTCTGGAGTAAAGTCTTGCCGTCTATTCTCCATAGAGCAGGATATTCCTCGTCCAGGTCAGCCTTAATGACAACGAACTCGCCGGACTGCAATAAAAACAAAAAAGCAAATGATTAATCGGAACATTTCATGAGTAAATATATTGGAAAAAATACGTAGTAAGCCATCTTTATTGCCGTCAAGTATTTGTTCCGTAGGAAAATTTTCGAAATCTTATAAGCATCTTCGAAATCATCCATGCCGTTCTTCGTGCAATGAATATACTACTCTAGGTTCCTATAACCGTGCCATTATCGTTGAAACGAAATTCTATTATGTAACTATTAACGGATATCTCAATAGAAATAACGAGGAAGAGACACAGAAAATGAGTTAACGAACCTTGAATGGCGAAATGTCGATATCCTCGTCGCTCGCAGACGCAATAACCTTCTCATCTATTTTACAAGTCGTCTTTCCAGAGCTATTCGAGTTTTTCAAAGGCATTTCGTGCTTCTTTCTTATGGTTTTCTTAGGAACCGTTAGATCACCGGACGAGTAACCATCCTCGTCCAGGATTCTTCTCGATTTTTTTGTAATGACCGGACGCCCCCTTTTCTTTCGCTTATCCTCTTCGTCGCCGAGCAACTTCGCAGCTGGCGTCCAAGCAGGATCTGAATCGGAGTCGCCCTGCTCTTCGTCATTATCAAAATAATCGATACCCTGTTGACGATCCAAGAATTGCTTCACCGACGTCTTCTCCTTGGCTTTCCTCCTGGATGTCTCACGCCTCGGTGGCAGTAACAATGGATCCACTGTAAATGACAAATTTTTAGATTTCAGAATTCGATATCTATCGTATTTTTCATATTTCGAGAACTGTTCTAATCACCTTCTTCAACCTTCTTTGAGGACTTTCCCATGGACGTAATAGCAGCAGCTTCTGCCGCTGCCGCTGCTGCAGCCTTTCTTTTCCTATCCGTAGGTCCACCAGGTTTAATTGGTCTACCTTTTCTAGATTTTCCTTCCGTCTTAAAAGAATTATCCGCAGTGCACGTGCTATTCGTATTGGGTGTCTTCTTTTCAGATTTCTTAGGTGGAAAAGGAAAGTCATCATCGCTAGTGAAGCCATCATCGCTGGAATCAAAACTATGCTTTTTCCTTTCTTTTGGTAGAGGAAAATATCTAGGATCATTAGCGTAATCGATTGTAGGAGTCTCTTTAGGTGGTGCTGATTTATCCGATTGACTCTGTATGCTATCACCATTAGTTGAGCCATCATTAGGTTTACTAGACTCCACAGGCATGTAAGGCTTAGACCTATTCCACGTTGCTTTTCTTCCACCGCGAATTGCTGGCGGTGGCGAAGGTTCCCTTTCACCTTGCAGAAACTTTAGGTAACTCGTCATGAAACCAGAATTCGGATCTTTAGCAGGTCGCTTCAAATCCTTATTGACTTGGTTCATACTCTGCAAAGGTTGTTGATTTTGCTGAAGGTAACCGAGCTCCTCCTCGATATTGGGAACAATTACCTTGGGCTGATCGTCTCTTACTTCTTGATTATAATTCGGATTCTGATTACCGGTATTTTCACCAAATCCAATAGGCGTAATTTCCACTGCCGACTGGAATTCGTGGGCATGATGAGGATGATGACCCGGGGGTATGTGAAATGCAGGAAAGTATGGTATAGGTGGTGGCGCATGATGATGGGGTACCATGAGGGACTGATGTTGATGCACAGGATTCCCAACAAAATTAGTAGAGTGATGTAACGTGGATTGTGAGCTGAATGCACCGGGGGCACCAGAGAATATTTTTGAAGGTGCTGGAGCCAGATTCCATCTCTCAAAGTCAAAATATCCATTTTGTTGCTGCTGGTTAGCATTGTGATGAGCTGGTGGAGGTATTCTGCTCAAGTATTCCATCGTTGCCGCTCCAGCAGCAAGGTCATTCAAGGAAGACCCATGCCCACCCTTCTCGAAATTCTTCCTCTTCTTGTTAGCTGTATCCACCTTACGTCTGTCTTCGACTTGCTTCTGTTGTTCGTTAACTGTATTAGGCGCAGCGGTTGCAGCGACAACTACGGCTGCAGCAGCAGCCTGTTGTTGTACCTGACATGAGCCTTGTTGTAGCGTTTGCAGATTCTTAACTATACTCATAGGATCACCTCTGCAACTACTCAGATCCTGCAACGTTACTTGGTTCGAGTCAAAGTAAGCCTGTTGTCTCTCAGAAATATTCAAAACTCGCTGCGCTTGTTGCTGGCCGGGTAAAGTCTGAGCATTGATTTCAGTATTGCCTGTATAAGCTGACACAGCAAATTTTCTATTTGCATTCGTCTGCCTGCTGTCGTTTTCCCAACAAACTTGTTGCTTAGGCGTTTGTGCAAACTCTTGCTGTTGTTGTTGCTGTCTGTCGTAACTTCTATTCTCAGTGGTATAGGCCTTATTGTTTTCCGCGGCACCAAGTGCTCGTGTTATCACTGAAGAATAGGCTACCTGACCTTGAGAGGCCGGCCTAGGAACCGTTACGTCGAGTGGCGATGGAGGAGTCACTTGTTGTTGCACTGTTGCTTTGTAAGGTGCACCACTCGCGCACTGATTACCGTTCTCTCCGTGTTGCTGGAGCGGCGATGGGGAAGACATCGTTGCCATTGGGCTATTGTACATAGGATATGCTGGACTGGGTACATGTCCCAAGGGACTAGCCTGTGAGTGAGCTTGCAGAGGACTGGGTCGCCTAGGAACGACGACCCCACAATCGGGTCCATTTTGCGTAGAAGTGTTTGATGAGTATGCGGAATCTGTGGAAGTTGTTGATTTGGATCTACCTGAATGATGATACTCAGAGTCACTAGCCGAGCCTGCTGAGTAATGTCTGTAAGGTGTCGTTTGTTGCTGCTGCTGCTGCTGCTGTTGTTGCTGCTGCTGCTGCTGTTGATTTAATACGTGAAACTGCTGCTGCTGTGGATTGTGTTGTTGTAGGTTACTATTAGATGACGTCCTTTGATTACTTGCAAGTTTACTGTTTGTATTATTGCAATTGGTAGCGTTGCTCGTAGCGTAGTTTAAATTACGGGAATCCATCATAGAAAAGCTAATCGGTGATGACTGACTATTCTCATGACCGGGTTCGGTTCTTCTGTGGTCATTATGAGCGCTTAACTCTGGATAAATTTTAGTTTGCGCTTTTGTTTGTATTGCTTGCTGTGTGGCGGTGGCCGCTTTTCCTGGTGGTGAAGCAAAACTACTATTTCTAGTGGGCTGCTTATCCTGGACTTGAGTTGGAGCTGTTCTGACTGGCGCGTTTGCATTGAGGAAGATAGAGGCGGACGATGTCGACCTGGAGGGTGGTTGCGGAATTCTATACTCCTTACTCGGTGTGTTACTCGGTGTCGTGACGATACACGACTGTTGATGCTGCAGAGACGCCTGAACTTTAGCATTCGTACTTTGGTTCGCATTACCCGTTGCGTAATTGCTTGTTAGAGTCTCTGTGCTGAAGGTTGTTGGCGCTTGTTGGAAAAACGTTTGGCTCGTATTGGCAGCTGTGGATACGACAGGCTTTACTGTGACTGTAGGAGATTGTGGCCTGACGCTGACTGCCTTCTTCGTTTCCGAATAATTGGAGGACTTAAAATCAGCCGTGGTGACGGTGGGTGATGGCAACTGAGAATTGAGATTATTCAAAGTCTGTGCTGCTGCAAAGTGAGCATTGAATGTACTCTCATAAGCGGCGGCGCCACCGGCCTTCGTGGACGGTGGTCCAGGAGATGAAGGTACAACACTCTCATGAGGTAATATACCAAAGGGACTTGGAAGCTGCGAATTGTTTTGGTGCGTCCACGCCAGACTCGAAGTTGTTGGCGAGGATGCATTAGGTTGGTGTTCGAAGAAAGTAGCCTGATGCGCGGAACTATAATTCTCACGCAGGGTTGAAATATCAGACTCGGTCGTGGACGGTTGTTTGGTGGCAGCAGCGACCTGGGCCTGAGCCAATGCTTGCCTGTGCTGTGTGACGTAGTGAGCCTGCTTAGGATTTGGATGATGAAACAGCGGCGAGAAAACGTCATAACCCACCGGGGGTGGAGACAGGAAGCCCCCAGGGTTGAACGGAGAAGGTTGACCCGCCAGAGTTGCGGTTGTATGCGCAGCCTGCAAGAGTAGCTGCGACGTCGTCGTCGAGGGTACAGCTTGTGTGGCGGCTGTAGCCAGATGATGCGACACAAAGTCGCCACCGGTGCTCGGGGTCGTCGCTTGGAAGGTACTAGCAGCGCTACCCGCAGCCAAACGGTTATACGAGGCATACCAGGGTCCAACGGGATCCATTACCCACGCTTGGCACGAGAGTGCCTAGCCAACCTGGTCTGCGCTCTGCAGACTTTGCCTTGCTAGGGTATCACGGTGAGACGCTAAGTCGTGCATAACATAGTCTTTTGATTCTTAACTTCGTTACCGATATCCACGTATGTAGAATTAATTATTTCTTCCTTGGCAAACACATGGAAATCATCTATATTTCATAGAATCGTAACACTGATTTCCAATGGGAGGAAAGCTGTTCCATTCTCTCCTGCAACATAACATACAAAGAACTCTTTTCAATTGCGTGTGTCACACTGTGCATTATTCAATCAAGTAGTTTAGAAAATTATGATTTAATTCAAAATAACATTTATTATCCTAATTCTGGGTAACATCTTTTTTTTAGACTAATTATCATTATTTTAAATGAAATAAAATTCTGTTTGAAAATCGTTTAGAAGTTTAAAATATATAATGCATAAGATTTAATATATTAATACTTACCTGTGATTTTAATTTAGTAAGAATATATGTATATAGTGCAAGCATGTACAGTATGTATCAGATAAAGATTACTTATTGGATGACACACATGCAATATCAAAATGAATCGTAATAAACAAATATCAAGTTAGGTATTTTCTTAATTGATAATACGGGCATGAGCCTTGAATGAAATTAAAAATAAAACGGCAATGTCACGATTTTAAAATTTTAAATCCAACTAAGAATTAAAACATATATACATATACCACATGGTCAATTGTCACAATAGAACTGCAAAGCTCGCATTCCACAAAGTACCGAATAAACCACAACAATATCAAGTATGTTGCAGAATGCACCACCCCCTCCATTATTGACTAGACATGTACAGGGTGGTTGAAGAAAAAAAATGTGACCGGGAAAATGCCGGGAAAACATCAGGCACTAACAAAACCTCTACAATATATTACGTGCTGTCACAAATAGGTTTAAGAAACGGAAATGAGGGGACCTGGTGAATCCTCTCAGTGCCATCCTCAAGGAAGACCTCGTCGTGCAAGGAGACGGTGGCGAACCGTAACGCGCGGCAGGGACGCATCTTTCTGATGATGAAGCGTGCCACAGTGATGTACTCTTGTTAGAATTACCTTGACAGTGAACAGCTGGAGGTCGGAGATACTCGTATTTGCACTGGATCCGGGATGAGGACTGATCTTTCAGCGGATAACACAGTAAATATGGCTACAAGTCCGCGATCCAACGCACGGCACTCGGCACTGGTATTACAGGACAACACTCTAATCCTCACATGATTCGCAGAATAACGCTTATGCACACTCGCGAGTATGCTAAGTGCGGTACTCGCATATACTCCGTGAAAATTAACGTCAAACGAAGCATTTATCGTGGGGATCCGCGAACAACGTTGCCCCAGAGCGCCCATTACAGGCTGCCATTTTGATCCGAGTCAACAATAGAGAGCGCCATCTATCGATTGGGGGGGTACAGGCGGGATTTTTCAAACAATGAAGGGGAAAGCGTTTCTAGCGCTCCCTCTCCGACCCGGTCTATCCCACCCACACCGGCAAGATCAGGGCCGTATGTTGTGCGAGCACTTGACTCGGGGTGCAAGACCTAACCCAAAGGCACTTTCTAAATTGTTCCTATTTATTATCAACCTAATTAATTTCTACTGAGCAAAAATTGCATGCAAGAAGTCACCATTTAACTTCTATACTGTATCTGTTATTCATGTTGATTGACTGAATCTTCCGTATCATTGAATGCACACTGCGATTCCCTGATGCTTTTGATATTTAACCTCATTAACAAGTTTTAACGTCGAACAGAGCTTTGATATTAATGGAAAAGCATCGTACCTCTCATACTTTTAATCTTCACTCAGTGCGCCAGTAACAACCTGTTGCTCGTCTAACGAAATCAACACACATCCCATTTATTCTTTTAAGCGACTTCACAGTTAATATCGTTCATCCGATATTTACTGCTCAAATAAAACCAATATTTACTTCTCTATCCTACAGTATCAGCAAGAAATATTCGCACGACGGATTTATTGTGAAAGTGCATCATATGCAAGTTCCCAGAATATTTATGCAAGATCCTCATTAATAAATACGCACTCCTATGGAAAATCGACGGTGATGTCCACGGGGCTCTTGAGTATCGAAGCATCATCCCTGAGTAAGTTTCCCCACTGTGTATCCCATGAAGAGATCCCCACTGGAGAATCGAACTTTTCTGCCAAGGGAACAGGTAAAACGCAAGATGCAACCGGCAAACCGCGTGCTGGCTGTTACAGCCGTATACGTGAGAGAGGTCTTGAGTTGATCGCGTGGTTCTCTCCCTGGTGGACGTGCATATCGCACATGTACCTATATATGCATCCACATGACTCCCTCATTGTAGAGGAGCTCGGCCGATTTGCCGGAGGGTTGAGAAATATGCACAGGCTGAACTGGTGAGCGCACCGTAGGATCCCAATACACCCAATGCATCGTCCTTGTCCTCGTCTTCCTCGCTCTTCGTTGCTCGCCACGGCAACCCATCGGTAAAAGAGAATAAGAGGTCGGACCTGTAGTGTGTGTGATGAGGAGTAATGGCGGGCAGGGGAAGTCCATTATTTCGATGAGAGAAAGGGAAACGTGTGTGGTACGTGCAGTCTAATATGAACAGGCTGCACACTGCTTTAGACGCCAAAGAAGCTTACACGATCAACCCGTTACTCTTCACGGACATTCCGCGATACCCATCCGACCTTGGGGTGGTTCCGACCCATACTATCAACTCCTTCCAGAAGATTCTCTTTGTTCCTCGCCGCTTGGTCGGGCTGACGAAATTTCTTTTATTTGCTTTTCCTTCCTTTGCCTTTTTTTCCGTTTCTTTCTGTTCCTTCCACTCAGCGCGCGAAATCACACCGATGTTTCGTACAGGAAGGCACGCTTCTTCCTCGAGACAGTATAGTACCTTACGTGCCTTTTTTAAAAATAATCTTATCCGGAGGACCTATTATTTCATAGCAAATTGTTGAAAAAAAAAAAGGAGGTGCGTTTAGCTTAAAGCTTTACGGTTATGGTAGCATCTACACATTGACAATAATAACATTTATTGCAATAATAATGTAAGAATATATTTATAATAGTAATAATAATGTTATGACTGATGATTATGATTAATTCGCAATCGCGTTTTTTATTATTACCTGGGGGGGGGGGGGGGGGGGCCATTTTTCAGTGGTTGTAGACTGGCGAGGCGATCTCTCATTTGAAAGAATGAATTTCTGTATTTATTGCTAAGCTGTAAGAATGTATGTTTCCTGTTTCTGATAAATGAATTGAGTGTTATAGTAATTGGCGGGATTTACAGGTCGTGCGCGTAATCGCGGACAGTCCTCCTCCGGTGATATGAATGGAAAATAGGATTCAACGATTAAGACACTTAGTTGAGTATATCGCAGTTGTCCTTGGAAAGCGTGCTTGGTGCCACTGCGCTTCTGGGGAATTTTATAGGACATCGTTTCTTCTTTCTTTTTATTATTCGTGCATCTTCATTTTAACCGAAGGGAAGAATCTTGCAATAGAATTTTTCTTCGTGTAGTGATAGTCGTACTGTTATAAATGGAATAAATTCTGATGAGCTTCCTCTCTCGGCTTCCGTTTTGTATTCTATACAAGGTTATTCGGGAATGTTGCAGCAATTGATCTTGATAGAAATCGAATAGGCAGGTTAACTTCAACTGGTGCAATAGTCCTGAATAGCCATTTAGAAGTAACCCTCTCCTCGCTTATTAAATTCTGCAATTTTCCTTCCAGAGGAACGCGATTCGGTACACAAACCGGCACATTATCACTTATAACGAAACTAAGAAACTAAAACACTTCTTACAATTAGGAAAGAAATGATTACAGTAACAGTAATTGGTTAAACGTCGCTCCGACTTACACGCGTTTCGATTTTCTTCATTTGTCTTGGGGGATATGTCAAGTAATGAAATATCCATGAAATTCGTGTAGAATGACATTTCAACAGGCGATTCTGAACAATGGCGATATCACAGCCTATGTTGTTGCGGAGTGACAATTTTCTTTCTTCTTTTTTAAATTATATATGTCCCCGCGAATCTTTAAAAAGCAGTTTGAGAACATCGTTATATATTAGCATTCACAAGAAAATGTAAATGAAAGATGAATATTTAAGAGACATCTCTGAGACAAAGTGACGTTTGACAAAATCAATAAAAGTTTGGATATAAAAGACAACAAAAAAGACTCATTGAATTTTAGAATTTTTTCGATAGCAATTCTCTCCCTATGTACACGATCTTTGTGCACACGCGAAATGTCAGTTCTATCGCAAAATTTCACGGGAATCGCGATTTACAAATGAGAAAACTTCGTCGACGAACGAGGCAACAGTGCGAGCTCCTGAAGGAACTAAATAAATTATTTACAAAACGTTTATTACAAAAAAATATAGAAAGAGAAAAATCATCAACAATCTGTCATTTACGGCCGTAGAGGGAATCCAAGGAGGAGAAGTTGGCGAACGGGACTTCCCATTCGAAAATTGACAGTTTAAATAATAAATAAGCAAATGACAATATGCTACAGCGCAAAGGGTGTTACCTAACTCGACTTTGGCATTGAGGAGATACACCCACATTGATACGGTAACATCGTAAAATGCAATACTCATAGGATCATCAATATTGCTTTATCTCGTATTCTTACTTTCATTTCTTTTCTTCAATTTTTCCTTTTTTTATAAGTGACTTTTAACGTTAAAACATATTAATTAACGGCTACCTCATCTGCATCTTCCGTTGCTGCCAAACGGCGAACTTCCTATACGCTGTGTTCAGCAATTGATTTAGATGGCTCGTTAAGTGTTGACTTACAGCGGAGAATTCTCTTTGGACACGATCCTGAATGCAGAAGGAACAGAAGAAATATATTGATTTATCACTATATCTTTCGTCTGACATAAGAAATTGAAAAAAAAAAATAGTCTGATCTGCCATACCTCGAAAGGTTTAAGTTTGGCGGAATGAAACCTGTGCAAGGCCTCGTGCATTCGGATGGCCTTCTCCTCGAGTTGTGGTGTTGTCGGTGGGAAACTTCGCCAGAAATGCCTGAGCAATTCACACGTACATACGTAAACACTTCGTAACTCTTTCTCCAAGTCCTTTGGTATCAATTCTAACAACAGAGAATGTTCACTTAGAAAATGCACGAACTATTTTTCATTGATTCCATTACATCCATAAAATTAGATACATACGACCAAGACTGTCTTCTCGAAAGCCTTTCATTAACGCTCCTCCGGGTGTCAATTCTCCCAGGGCTGAGACTGCTGCAGCCGGACTGACTAACGAAATTGCTGTCTGTCTGGGTAAGCTATTACCGCTCAGCCAACCAGCTGCTTCCCTTTTTAATTGACTCAAGGTAGCCTGAAGTTCCTCATTTGTAGCTTCTGCACTTCCATGTCCCTGCACTGGTCCATGCAAGTACCTATCTATGTGCGTGAGATTGAGAGGAGCCCCGCAATTGGTGTTTGTATCACAACTGGCATCGAGATCATCATATATTAGTTTCTCTTGTAATCTAAGCTGTAATGAAAGACCAAGGCGCATGAGAGATAGGCCTTTATCAATATATTTTCTCTTTCAGGATTTCGCAGAAAAGATAGAATTACGAGTTTCCTGGGACAGCCATTTACTATACGCACTTTCTTAGTCTTTGGTTGATCGTCCGGTTGATTAGCTCCTGGAGGTTTACTGGCTGATGGCGTCGAGCCATTTAATTGTGGCTGAGCTTGCGTGGGTGACGTGGCAGTGCTGGCTTTCAGAACCATAATGCTGTGTTGATTAAATCTCTTTATCATGCTTTGATGCACTATGTTCCCGGATGGCTTGTCTGATTTTCCAGCCCCCGTACCATAATTTTCATCCAATGTCTTATCCTCGAAGGCAGTGATATCCAGTAGCGGATCATTGATACCTGACTGAATATCCTTTTTTAACTCCTGATCGTCTATTTTGGCACACTCGGTAAACAGATCCTTGGTCCCTGCATTTATGCGGTCGCGATGAAAATAATGTGACTGAAAGAACTTTGTCCAAAAGTCGGCTTCCGACATTTTATGAGGCACGTTTTCTTGATGCTTTCTCTTGACTGCTGGGTAAGTCTTGAATATACAATCTATTATGTCGACGGTCAAGTTATATTTCAGTCCATTGCAACCGTCCGTTTGTGGTTTGATATCAGCCTGAAGAATAAAAATTGAAGGTACTCAACAACTTATTCGATATTTATTCGTATAGAGACCGACTTAGGCTGCTAATTTGTGATTCTAAATTCTTACGAGAAAGGCACTATTAACGCCTATTTCTTGACGCTGGCATTTCTTCGCTTGAGTATAGTCCGCAGCATGTTGAGCCCAGAATTCCTCGGACGTTATAACTTGTGTTATCACTAAGTCACGATAGAGTTGTAGTAACATAGGATTCTCTTGCAGCAATCTGTATAGTAAGGATTAAACAGTTAGATTGGTAATGTGTCAATTACATATATTAAGATTCATTGGATAACTCACCGATTTTTCTCCTCGAGCTCTTTATTTACTTTTCTTTTAAACTTGGGCAAAAGTTGCTGCAGAAGCTCCTTTACTTCATCGCGATCTTTTATTTGTGCCTCCTGCCCATTTCTATTTACAAAATGAAAAGTAGAAGAGGAACCATCGTGAAGAACAACTTGTAGCTGGATTTTAGATTTTCCTTCAGGTGATATTTTTTGTACTAAACAAAGAAATTCAAGAGTAATGTATGGTAGAGTATATCTAATTTTTTACTATTTACTGTAACAAAATCACCCTAATTCGTCTCTGAATATGTAGGGGGAATGATATTTCAAAGCTTTTTAAGGTACCATGCATCTAATGATAATAAACAAAATTATGCAAAAATATGCATAAAGCAATATGTTGTAATATGCATTAACTATTTTCATTCAAAGATGGATAATATGCTCATGACATTTTTTGTAGAAAACAAATTCTGATCCAAGTTTCAATAGACAGTGGACTTACAGAAGCATGATCTTTTAAAAGAGATTTTATTCATCTTTATTTTAGTATATACAAAAAACTACTTATGATCTTACACTTAATGTCAGCGTATTTGTGACTGACAGACACAGTATCTCTGTTGTCGAGCATCCAGGCTATCCGTTCGTTCATAACATACAATGTACCATCTCCCTTCTTGTAGCGGACCTGCCCTACTTGTATCAGTACATCTTCGGATGATGTAGTCATGGTGGATGTGATATATGATATAATTCTGCTAAAAGTAACATATATAATATTTTCTTCAGAAACCACTTTTATGAAAGTTTTTCTAATTTTCCTTATTACTATGAAAATCATGAGTAATGAAAATTATATATTTAGATAGATGACTAGTTGTTTTTAAGTTACTGAACGCATATGAAGTAATAAATAGAATGACATAAAAATCATTTAGTGTGATATTACATGTATATATATAGCATTTTACCAAAATTGTGATAATGTACAAAAAAAATGAACTACCTATTATAAGACAAGTATTCTTACGGGTCTCTAAAATGTCTTCAAAACAATATTAAACAATTATATTTAAAAAAATTTGCTTCATCAATTGTTGAATTATTCAGTAATTACGTGCAGGTTGAACATGCCTATGGTATATCGGTAAAAGTAACAATGGTTTGTTTAATCAATATACTTTTCTAGTGAATATTATTGTACAAAAATTAGTATAGTAATAAAAATAACCAGTAAGTTAAAATAAAAACCTAACAATCTCAATAATTAGAACTATGTGGATTGCTCTGAATTGAAGAAATGACTTAAAATTGAAAAATCATTTAAATATAATTGTCTTTATAAAACTCAACCAATTAAAAATGTAAGACAAAATTATAAATATTGTACTTTTTATTGGAAGGCTGCTCTATATAGGCACTTGTGACTTGTTTGTCACTGTGTCCTTGAAAGAAAGTTGAGTTTTCGGAAGGAGTTATCCTTTATGAAATAAAGTAAACGTATTTCCCCAGAAGCTAAACACTCGATGCTGTATGATCAAGAGAAAAATTGCAATAATTTCTAACAAAAGGAAACGTTTGGTCGACTGATGTTGCGAGGCAAAACATCGAAGCAGTGTAAATTCTTAGCCCAGTTTTCACCGTCTCTATTTTAACAGCATCCAACAAAAATTAAGAAATAATTAACTCCGATCATAACTCACAATCCCGCGATTTAAAAAACCAATGAAAGTGACATGAAAAACGTAAATTTACCCGTGGAAAAGTGCGGAAATGTGCAGAACGAAGTACAGGCCCGTCGGGCGGCACGGCCATGTGCAGAAACACACATCAGCGGACGCATCGCGAGGCGAAGACGGCTACGGACGGACCGTCGGTACGGACAACACCATCGACCAGCCGAAGCCGAGATACTACTGGACTCAATTCAAGAACTGCTGGTTTTCCGTTACTCAAATTCTGTCATTATAAGTTCTGTAAAGCTTTCAGCCAATTGCTGAAGCCAATCAGAGTGAAAATTTTTAACAAATTTTTTTCAACTTCCTTAAGAGTTTAATAAGAGTAAGCACTTCTAAAAAATCAACATGTTCTGAAGACACGATAGTCAGTTTGATTAATTTAGCGTTATGCGTAGTTACCTGAATTATCGATAGGTGCCGTTTGCTGGCAGAACTTTCATTTTCATTGAGAATTTCTTTCTTACAGTTTTTAACATTTACCTTTTAATCCTTTATGGCAATAGCATTCGATTATATCAAGATTCTGTAGAAATCTTTGGAAAAGTGTGAAGGAATGGAAACGAATTAATTTTAGAAGATTCACTTGGTGATGTCTTTTTTTTTTGAGTGTCACATGACTTTTGACCAGTAACTTTTATCCACACCGCTATTTTCGAATGCTGTTAATTCAATTGCATTTAAAGAACGTACTAGTGCATAAATGTTTAGAATGTAATCACCATATCTCTTCAAGCATCAATGTATTACTCTCTAACCTATTCACCATGTTATTCTAATAGTATCTGCTGAAATGGACAACAACTCAATGAATCTTATGCAAGAAGCTCATGAAATTTCACATTTAAAAGATTGAGATAAACCTAGAGGCAAACTTAAACGTGTACAAAAATCATTGTATCCGTAATGAAATGCTATCGTAAATAATGGAAGGTATTTTATAACCTATCACCATTACCATTACTAAGTCATTATTCCTTAAAAAATAATGCACAAAAAGAATCTTATCGAGTCAATAGAAGCTCAATAGATAGAAAGTTCCTTGGGGGGTTGCCATAGTAATAGAATAAGTGAGTCCAGATTGTAGAACCGACATTTGGTTAGCAGAAAGTAATCATCGTCCGATTCTAATTGCTCTGAAAAGTAATGTGGGTATGTCGCGACGGTACGTAGGTTTCGCATAGGACGGAACCTTCTGCGCACATGCATGTTTGCCAAGTGTATAATTTGCGACACGCGACACAGTACACACATTGTAGATATGACGGCGATTTCGTTCCACCCAGGAGACCATATATCGCTACTAAGCATCTTATCCATGTAATATACTCTAGAATAAAACGGGACACCCGTACATCGCATGTGCCAGGACTGTAAAATTGTTTAGAATCACTGTTGTGCTTGGTGCACGACGAATAACCTTAATAAGTAATTCGCTTTTCTTCTATATGTACCAAACATGGATTTCGTTAACCATGAATTCTTAGGAATAAACTCTTGGTAACTGAGACTTGTTTCAGGATTCGAGTACGTGGTGCGAAAACAGGACCAGCAGAAAATCTGTTTTGGTTCAGGATGTCCACGAGACACAAGCAGTCGCAAGGGAATGACGCCGTTTATGCGTCATTACACGAAAGACGAATATCAAAATATTGCAGCTAACAAGTATAACGTTTCTGAATCTTACAAGACGATAAACACTAAGGTGTCGATAATCAACATTGCTCATAACTGTCAATCTGTTAGATTTGCTTTACAGTAATTAATCCTGGCTAGAAATTGGCTGTGGCAAATTCCTTTGTTCTTCGATGACAATGATATGGTATACTAGAATTTTTACATCTCTTGTTCTCAATATTTTCAGCCTTGTTCGGGAAGTATTAGTAAACGCGGTTACAGCGGTATTGCTCGATTTGCTACTACCATTCAGCATACTGAAGATTTTCCTGCACCATGTGATTATGATACTAGTAGATGTTTAAAAGTTAAAGAGCTCAAATACCCATTTGCATCCACTGCTAAGAGAAAGACTTTTTTAGCTAATAAAAATCCCGGGTAATATTTTTGTTCAATAATCTGAGAAATATTTGCGAAACATCTCAGAGAATTATTTTTTTTTAGGCCGGGTATGTATGTCAACTCAGGAAAACGAATGATCACTTTTGATCATAGTTTTGGTGGAAAGATGAAGATGCGCCTAGCGGTTGAATTAAAGTGCTGTAAAAGAAATACGGACAAATGTTATATTTGCGGAGAGAAACCCTTTGGTGACTATTGGCATTGTAACAATAAAACATTTCTCTGTAGAGGCTGCATGATGAAAGAAAGATTGGAACATACGAAATTTACTCAACAAGAATTAAATATTTTCTATGTAAGATTTGAACATTTTTGCACATATTTGTTTAATGTATATCTTAACATAATTCAGAGTGAAATCTTTTGTTATATATTACAGAAATTAAGAGACTGCTCAGATATTCATTCACATGAAGGTACAGATGCAAACGTTTGGTTGGTTCATCCGAAGACTGTAGAAAAATGGACTCGCAAGGAAGCGTACCTTTCTGCGTATTTGAAAGACTAAAATTGGTTTCTTGTTCAGAAGAATGATATTGTCAAATATAAATTCAGTGTTACCCGCGCACTGTCACCGTATGTGTACAATGTTAACGTTATACGCGTACAGCGTACTTTGTACTAAAGAAATATACAAAACTTTCTTGTTACAATTTTTTTCAATTTTTCAACTATAGCACACCATAATTAATACATTTTTTAACTTCATACGTTGAACATTTTCACTATAAAAATAAATATCATCAGTTATTTTTACATTGTAATACATGTAATATTTATTATTATTCCTCATGAACATTACAATAAATCGTTCTATTCCTATGATATATACCTATTTGAGCTGCTATTTACAGAAAGATTATATAAAAATATCGACATATGGTTACATACACAGTAAATGCCTCAAATAATATATACGTATGTGTATATCTTGTGATTGATAAACTAGAATAGTAGAATAGTGTTTATAGCGTTTGTATTTCTGTATTTTTTATACATCTGATATCATTAATTACGTATACGCGGTAGTCAGTCAGTAAAAAGAGAATGCAAGCACTTCTGACATGTGTATACAGAGTATGAGCTTATCAAGAGTATAGGCAATGCATCAAGACAGCTCTACATGTGAGGTTGCTTTAATGGAAATATGTAAGATTCATTATCTAATATACCCATGAAGAATAAAATATGATTATTTTCATCAATCTTTGAAAAGATGAGTACCAACAATGCACAAGACAAGAAGTTTTGACAAAGGAATAGCTCTGGATTCACTTGTAGATTAGTATCTGGCGAGTCTGACATTTTAAGAATGTATGTACTGGTACAAAGATTTCAATAATTAACAAAATAAAAATTTAGTGTGCCATTAATGATGTGCGAATAAAATCTATATTACAAAATTGTGTACATCTTCGAGAGAGCACTGCATTTAATAAAAGCAACAATAGATCTGAAGTACTTAAAGTACCTTGTGCATTGTTTTCATAAATAAAACTTCCAAGTACTTAAGTAACTGAGTTACTAAAGAATTCGTACATACAAATTATCGAAGGTTAGATGAATCATTGAGGATCGAGTTCTTGTTCATTAAAAAAGAAAAAGGATAAAAAGGAATCCACAAGCTAGATCATTAGAAAGATATTATCAAAACAGCAAATAAACTTTATAATACTCTTAACTGTCTGATGAAGAATCCTGCAGGGCGTCTTGACGTTTTACCATGGACGGTTTCCCAGTTTCCTCAACAGGATTGCCGCCATCAGGAGCCTGTCTAGACACTGCAGAAACTAATGACTCCGAGCTCAAAGAACTGGCGTCATCAACGTCGACCCGTGTTTGACTAGCCGATGATTTCTCCATGGAGATAGTCGTTGTGGAGTCTGTACTATTGCTAGCCATCAACTCGTCACATGTAGGCTTATGTATAACCGTTATGTCAATATTACCATCAATATTTTCTGATATTCCAGAAGGAGTCAATCTGAAAATTTCCATATTGTCTGGAGTGTCCAATGAACTTCTCCGCACCCTACTATGGCTGGATGATTCACTCATTAATGACGTATCAAGCTCTACTAAGTTTCTTATTCTGCTCAATCCATTATTAATAGTTGCATTAAAGGTCTGTGTATATCTGTTATCCAATTGCTCAATAGCTTCTCCTTCGGGAGTAGAATTAAGGTTTTGAAAATCTTGTATCATGCTCGACTGTATAGACACGGCACGATCTATCTGAACATCTGGTATTAGATGCGGATATAATAAAGGATTAAAGATGCTATCCAAGTCCATATGCCGTACATTAGATGTTATAAGATGTGTCGTTAAATCATCGCACTCCGTGGCGTCGTTGTTCTCTTCGGTAACAAGTTCCTCGCGGATCAATGCTGATACTCGATTTCTTTTATGCGACTTCTCATTCAATGATGAATCGGTTGTCGCGTTGTTATCACGGACATTGCTTGTCCCTTGATTCTGTAATATTGCTAATTTATTTCTTGTGCTCTGCAGATTTTCGGATTCTCCAGCATCTGTTTGCGTAGGCACAGTACGAACGTTAACTTCCTGATTGCATTTAGCATCGTTCTGAAAGTTATTGTTGTTGTGACGCAAACTCGATATCAGATCTATTATGTTTCTCTTCATGGTGAAATTACCGGAAGGAGGTGGCGCCGCCGTTAATTGAGATGATAATTTATCCAGCAAATGACTTATATGAGTCTTCGTTCCCCTTGTTGGGTGTTCACTGTGGTTCTCACATAAAGATTCGTTTGAATAATGATGCGTTTGGATTTGTTGCATGTGATTGCCATTTGATAGATTCTGACTGGAACGTAGATTAGAGCTAGTGGAGTAACCAGTGTCTGTTAGATTTGCATCGAAACTTATGGTATTATTGTCACTCAATATCTGTGCGACTGATCGAGATTGAATATCTTGAAATTCCGTGGGTGTACGACTGATATTCGTCGTAGTATTGCGATCCGGAGATTGAGTATTTCTTGTGGAAACTGGTTGCCACAGTTCATGATTATGGTATCCACTAAGCGTAGCGATACTATGGACATTTCCATTTTCATTGTTCTCGACTTCCATTTCTGGTTCGTTAGGATCAAAGTCATTTTCAAAGTCGTCGTCAAACGGTGCGTTAGTAACGTCATGTAAGCGCGACTGTAATCGCTTTGTGATTTCATCAAGCTCGGTCAGCTTTTGTCTGAAAGAAAAATTCATTAAGACGTGAGTATTGTGTATTGTTTGTTAAATAACAAGTAATCGAAAAGTAATAACGTGAACTAACTTTAGAGAAAGGGATAAGAAAGACATGGATGCACCACCAAGTCCAAGACCTATGTCCGCCATGGTATCTACATCCACTTGATTGTGATTAGTCGATAATTTCTCAATATCCTCTTGATTACAAGATGTTACTAGATTATTGACCATCGCAGTGTTCAGTGTTATATTTTGCTCACGGGGTGGGAGCAAATTTGGCTGTAATGGATCAGCTAGTTGTGTTTTTGTTATATTTGTTGCAGAAGTTGATTTACCAAAAGTTGAAATATTTTCCAGTGGTGTGATGCTGACCTGAAAGTAAATCAGGATTTGAATTAAATACAAGTACTATAATAGGGATATTTCATGGATGTTATTAATACCTTTATTTGACCATTGCACTTCCCAGTGAAATCCATTATATGAAACCATCCAGATACTAATGGAAATCCTGCCGTAAGGACGGACAGATCAATAGCAGAGAATCCAATGACTATATCCTTATCCAGATCGACTGTAGTACTTATTTGAGGGTCAGACAAGCGCCACACTTTCAGAATTAATCTCTTTTCGTCCTAAAGAAGTATAACATATAGAAATTGCTTCAAATTATTACCAGACTAAATACTTACGTTCACCAGCAATTCTGTAGGTAACCTAGTGTCGCATCTCCATTCCCACTTTGGATTGCAACTATTAACGCACACGTTAGTTATGATGTATGAGCCGAATTGGCTGGAGTAGCCAGATTGTACTTTTTGAAACGTGACGTAAGTACTAGGTTCATAGGTGCCTTCTGGTTTCTCAACCTTTGGTAAATGAAGAGCGCACTCTACCTCGACCACGGCCCTAAATGATGGATCGTCATAATTTTGTGCGTCAGCATCCAATTCCTCATCACCCGCAGGTTGTGTTGTAGACATTGGATTTGGCATGGACACTCCATAGCTTGTACTAGGTGCTAGGTTCGTTGCTTCATCAAACTCAGCACCGACACCAACGCTTCTATATAATTCAGTAGGCATTTGAAAGTTATCCCTAGGACTTCCGTCGCTGCTGTTATCAGAGATGCTGTTGTTACTCGACGGATTCAAACAGAGAGTTTCAATACCATCGTTTCTTTTACCCTCACGAAAATTACCAGTCTGTGTTTCTATAGTTTGATTAGTCCCGGTTTTAGGAACATTTAAGGCCTGGGCCAATCGGTCGACCAGAGCATGAAGGACGGAATTTTGTGCCTGGCCTCCACCACTCTCTGCGTTAAGAACGCTGCAACCATTGAACACGTCTACGGTGCTGATTTCCGTTTGGCATTCTTGACTCTTAAAATTTTGCATGTTGGTGGCTCTGTTGTTTATAATTAAATTATCGTCGGTGGAAACTCCTTGATTATAATTCGTTGCTCTAGCGTCGTGTGCTTCTTCAGGATCTCCCTGAAGACTGGCTGAACGATTACTTGGATTGCGTGTACAATTATGAATTGTACGTGGTGTCACTATACAATCTCTAAGACCTCTTGTCATCTCCAATAGTGCAATCTGATCGGCTGTACCAAGAGCTACCAGAGCTAATAATTGACCGCAAGACCGTCCTGTTACTGGATCCGCAACAGGAACCCATCCATCAACACTGATTACTGGATACTGGAGAAATTTTTTTATGAGATTATGGACATTTAATTGGAATTATCTACTAGACTTTAATTACCTTCGATAGTAACAGATGCGGCAGTACTAATGGATCTCTATAAGCAACGTAAAGTTGATGAACTGGAAGTTTTGCTATTCCTAGGAGACTATCTACTCCTGCATTACTTCTACTGTATACTTCTGTCACAATACAATTATCTTTTGTACGTTCTAGGACGTCAGGACCATGAAGTAAAGGAACAAGCTAGAACAAGTGTCAATGAAATACTAAATGTCTTACTGTCCATCAAAGAAAAAAATGGTACTGTTAAAAAAGATTTACTTGATGAAAGTGATAAAATGGATTATCCGTATTACTGCATAGACGACTAGCAGCTCTATCTTCTCTCCAAAATGCACGGCAGATAAGGTAAGTATTTGATTGCGGTAAATCCTTACCCTCAGCAATATATATTAAACCATGTAATAAAACCTGTAAGCGTGAAGCAATAAGAGATATATGAGTTTAATAAGGATAAAATAATTGAGAAAATTTCAAGAAGATGCTTGTACCTTATCCTTGTAATTTTCTCCAGGAGTCTCAATGCCTATCGTTCTATCACTTCCGTTTTGATTGTTCCTTTCAGTTATGTCTTTCCTATTATCCACTGTTGAATTATTCTCATTAGTTCTGCGGTCTATCTGCTTTGTTGATGCTGACGTGGCTCTGCTGTTTGTTTTCGATTCCGTTCCGGTGGCCGTTCTATACCTGTCAGTGCCCAAGTTGACCGAGGATGATACTTCCAGAATTGGAATATTTTCCTTCGTAGCATTTACGGCATCTAGTCATATACCAATTTTATTTGTGGTTCTTTCAATGCAATTGGTACTTTAATATGTCTACAAAGAGTAAAAGACTTACCCACAAAGTGCTTTCCAAAATGAACACGTTCACATCCCAATTCTACAGTAACTTTGAGCTCCCCTATTTTAATTCCTTTATTCACAATGGCTAATTTCTGTATCGTACTCAAGTATTCAGTCTTAGCCACTTCGTTTATATAGATGGAACCCGCGCCAAGTTCTGTAGGCGTTCTTTGATTTAAGTGTCGGATAAATATTTTGAATTTCAAGGGGAGATCCATGGACAGACAGGATTGCGATATATCATATATAGCTTGATGATTGAAGTAAACAACTACAAATAAACAGATCTCAGCATTCATCCATCTCCTTTAAAACAATGAGCACTTATCTTTGTATTCATTTTGAAATTTGATATCTACCTTGACCAATTTGCTTTTTTGAGCAAAGTTTTGTAGGTCTGTGACTCTCAAATTTCCTGGATGGCTTTTTTGCCCTTATGAATGCAGTATCATACTGTACGAAATAAGTTACCGATAGTGGCACACCATCACCACCTGCAAAGTAAATTAATTTGAGAAAATGTCTGTTAAAAAGAATATGTTAAAATTATATTGTCTTACGGGAGAGACAGGAGGATTTCACTCTTCGATAACCAGCTGAACTTAGGGTAAGTGATTCTATGAAAATCTTTAGGCAGTCCACATGTTCTAAAGGTGACGGTTCTGAAAAGAATTAATAAAACATGATTTGATTATATCCAAATTTTCTTTAAAACCGTTTCATGTTTATAAGACAGAACAAACCTTTTGGTATTGAACGAATCGTTTCTCTGGAGAATATTTCCTCTAGAATTGTATCACTTTTTGTAACTTGGCTAGTATCTTTCTTAAACTCTTGCATTTTATTATTCTGGCAGGATTCTATTGTTTCCGAAGCCAAATGAAGCAGGCTTGGAGAGGGTGACATTGACCTTAGAGTTTCCAAGGCTTTTCGCTCGTCTTGATGACTCATTTTCTTCCCCAAAAAATATTCATAGAGCTTTGCCTCGTTTTCTACAGAACTGTCTGAATAAAAGCTATCTAAAGTGGAACATTCACTAAGAGCTAAAAGGTCTTCATTATGTGTCTCTTTGAGAATCGCACCTCGCAGTCTTTGGGCTCTAGCTACCACTTGTGCAACAAGTTTATCTGTTACTTCCATATTGAATTTTTTAGAAGGTTCTTCTACTGCCATTCTCTTACCTTTTAAGATTGATTTATATGTGTTTTCATTTTGCTTAGCATTTTTAATAGCAAGTGGACCAGCTGATTTATTGTATAAAACTGAATTGTCTCTGTTAGATCTCTTGGAGTCTTTTAAAACAGAATCAGTACCCGAATATAAATTGTCCTTCTCAAAATGCTGTTTCCATAGGTTTTGTTCCCTTGCAATAGTTTTAGGGAGCTTAGTCATGTTTAGTAAATTAATAGCCACATGTATGTCACCCACTCTGTTCCCAGTGTTGTTCAAAATTGGAAAATATCTCGAGTATAACTTTGCTCCAAAGATATCTTGTAATTCATTTACATGAGTGGTTCCAAGTACTTGGTGCGTATTTTCAGAAATTATCACTAACTCAATAGTCTCACAATTGCTGATGTATTCTTCAAATAAATTAACATTTGTTCTAATGGCGTAAGTCTCTACAACTTCTTCTTCAAGTCTGTTTGAGCCTGTTTTAATATCAACTGGTCTGTGGTAAAAAGGCATCATTTTTAAAATAGTACATAAAAATACACAAATATATCCATGTCTTGTGATATTACTAATTAAACTATCATTATTCAATACTAATCTAAGTTAATTTATCTCTAAATTACCTGAATTGAGCACTATCGAGTTCACCCCACCAGGAAGCTAGTACAGCAACGTCTCCAGGACTTCTTCTGCACCAGACGATCTCATCAACTATAAGTTTAAGATACCCGTGTATTTTGCCCTCTACTAAAGGTGGTAGAGATCGACGCACTTTCACCTCCGAATCCATTTGTCATAATATAACTTATACATTACTGAATCCTTCACCGATCTGTCATCGGATTAGGTTAATTACAGTCAACCTTTGACAACACGCTAAAGAAGCGATCGCAGCTTTGCTTAGAACCAAGTTGCACTCAACAAACGCACGTTCCTCGCAGACTATCAGCCAATGGAGCAACGCGTCCAGAGGAATTCGCGTTGTGCTAGCGGTCGAGAACACTGAAATATAGGTATGTACCTAACTAGAACGCGTATGGCATTTTTAGGGGCCGCGTAAAAAGAGATAATGAGGAAACAGGCCAATGTAGTAGGCTGTCTCTATCATACATTGCAGAGATGAGTAGGGAGATGCAAAACGCTACGGTTTTAAGCGATACCAAAAACATGGCGCTAAGTCGCAGCGGCGAGTTTAGGAATAGGATTTTGTGATCATCGTCTCCGTCGATAATGCGTATCCCGTGGTAGCCGAGTGCATTGTATATTTTTATATTATTTGCATATAAATATTATATATTATATTATTGCCTATATTTTGCATTGTATGCATTGTTCGGTTGCTGTAACATTCGCATGCACGTTGCTCTTTCGATTTCATACGATTAGATAAGACAATCGATTATATGGAATTATGACGAGGTATGTAATAATAAAACTGATACGAATATGTTAATCTAAATATTTCGTTATATTTTGTACATTACTAAGTAAATAATAAAAAAGTACATAAATATGAGAATCGTATAATGAAATTGACATTTTACTTAATTATATCATATTCCATCATAAGAAACCAATAGCTGTAATTAAAACTAACGCTTTACAATTACACTTTAAATTGAATGTATTGCGTATAATTTTTGTTATATAACAGTGAGTACTTAGATTTATATAGATATAATTATATAATATATATTGTATTAGTATAGAACTCTGCAAGACATAACAATTTGCTGAATTGACTGCAGATAAACGTATTTCACACTTCACACATAAGTAATACCAAATATAAAATTGCTTTGGCAATGCGATCATGTTCAGTACTCTGCTCCTTGCAGAGTATCTCCATTCTTATGGATACTTCTTTTACAGTTATTTATAGTTCTTAGTAACGTTGCTAATACGTTTGAATATATTGGCGAGAAATTAGTTCAAGGCAAGTTAACAATTACAGTATATAAACCAGTGCATCATCATAGATCTATTTACTTTTACAATAAATCTATATCAATTTAGTTTCAGGAAATGTCGTGCAGCGTCACATTCAACTAAAATATAAAGTGCTGTAAGATAGTGTAATTGTGTCCCACGACCATTCAAAATAAATCACTATCGAACCATATAATATTATTAAAATAGTTTGGCTTTTTAACATGTAATAGTTATGTATATATTCATTTAGCAGTCATATTGGGAAAAAATTCAATGGAATTGGATCAAGGAATATAAAATATCGCAATTGATCTGATTTAGACCTTTAGATTAAATACCATGCCCAGGAATTGTTCGTAATGTATTGTGATGACTCCATCCTGATCAGTGTCAAATTGGCGAAATGCAGAGGTTAAAGTCTGTAAATTACCATAATCTGTGTTACATCCACTATATAATGAGAACTAGTATAGAAATCAAAATAATATGGCAACGTGCATACTTACATAAAGAACTATGCAGCATTGAATAAAGTCATCGAAGTAAATAGTACCTCTACCAGCTCGATCATATTTGCGTATTAGGGTATCTATTATATTGTCTGACAGTCGGTATCCAAAATTTGTTAGAGCTGTTTTTAATTCAACACGATCAATGTTTCCACTGTTATCACGGTCGAAAGATCGGAAGCAGTTCTGCCAATCAGTGACATATTTCCATAGGGCACCAAACTCCTCGAAGCTCACTGTTCCTGTTTGGTTTTTGTCAAACATACCTGGAGAAGCAGGATCGATTTTGTCAATGTCAAACATACCTGCATCAACAAACGCAAGCAAATTCGAAGCCCATACAATCCCATTCTTGAATCACCAATACCAAGCTTATAATTAGGGCATGAAATGTATGGTATGATATGAGAAAGTTATTATTCACACAAACATAACTTACCAATCATTAAGCGAACAGTTTCTGGATTAAATGGAGTCCATGTTCCATTTGAAAGTGCAACTTGAAGTTCATCAGCTGTAATGGCTCCATTGTGATCTTTATCCACTCTAAAAAGAAATATTACTAATATGACAGCTTGTTATCAATATTAATCCAATATTTCATCTGTGTAACTTTAAATGGAAACTTTGATGATTATTAGATTCTACACTGTTATCAAATTGCATAGGTAAATGTAGGTATTGAAGAAATAGTAATTATTGTCTAAACGATGAAAAAATCGTGTACCAAAGTGTTGAATCAACATGCCATGAATTATTTGCAAGGTCACGTACGCAGAACTTCAAAAATATTGTAAGAGGATATATTACAAATTATATACCTTTGGAATACATCCCACAGAAACTCACGACTGGGCAGCGGCGAAACGAAGGACATTATGATAATATTTTCACTTCGGTAATTCCAATACAATTGTACAATAAACTCGCTGTAAAACTTTCTACAAACGCCCTGTTAGTTTCCTGACCGGCTCTACGCCTCTATGTATTCGTGAATTACTAACGTCTAACACATATACATATATATACTAAACCAGTCCGAATCCGGTATTCCTTGAATTATTCTTCCAACAATAATGAGAAACGGAATTGAATTTTTTCAGAAAGACGCGTTTATTGTACATATGCTTTGGCGTTTATAAAATTTCAGGGGAAAAAATTATCTCAATTCAAGAAAATATCGTAATTTTATAATCTATGCAGAATTCATCGCCTTCTTGTGATATCTATGTAATCATGATGTAACCTCTAAAAGCATTATAAAATAAACTTATATAAAAAGAAATGCAATAAAGATGCACTCTGCATACAGAACAGTTGTCATTACAAATGGAATAAAAACACTTTTCCAATTAAAAAGTATCCAATTTTATTATTGAACTTGTATAAGGAAATATATATTACAATCCCAAGTAATGTGTGACGTATACTTACAGCATACGACTTTACCAGGAAAAATTAAGTTCATGCAATAGATTTGTATATAAATCGCCAGAAAAAAGCGACACTAGTGATCTTTTATTTTTTGTATTTTCCACGCGCCTATTCTATAGCGTAACCATATAAGCACTAGATCACGACCCATTTGTAACCAGCTCCAAAACGGTACGATTTTGGATCCTTCAATTTCCATCCAGTTCACAGCTATTTCCGTTATTGGAATGTTCAACGTTTGTGCTATATAAAGCATCTCTACGTCGAAGGCCCACTTCTCCACGTGAAGTGACCGAAAGAGAATTCTCGCAGAGTTACGGGTCATTAATTTAAATCCGCACTGAGTATCTCGAATTCCCCTCACGCATAGAAACCAAACCAAAAAATGGAAACCATGCATCAAAAATAAACGAAAAAAAGATCGTTTAGCAGTTTCTTCTTTCTCTAGGTGAGCACGAGAACCACATACAACAGCTTGTGCAGTAGCTGTTTTTTCTGGTTCATTTATATAATTGACTGTAATATAGCAAACAAAATACGATAGTCAAAGTTTTATTTAGTTAATTTAAAATAATATATTCTATTTTGTATAGCAACTTTTAGTTTACTTACATCCTAAAATATCTGTCATGCTATTGTCCAACTTTTCTAAGTCATTGAATTTTGTGGCACCATCGGCATCAGCAAACAAAATTGCACTACCTCTGGAACTTTCCACACCCTAGAATAGATACAGAATAAATGTATTGCTTATTCGATTAAAAGTAATTTCTAGAAGAAACCATATGGAAACAAACCAATCTCACAGCCCCACCTTTCCCGCGATTTTTTACTAAAACCAGCACCCTAACAGTGCTATATTTCACTGCATAGCTTTCTGCAACTTTCACAGTATTGTCACTACTGCCATCACTGACAACAATGATCTCATACGTGAAGCCTGATTTTCGACGTTGTTCCAAATATTCTAAGCATTCATCAAGCATCGGGGGTACTATAAAAAGATATAAAAATTATTACAAGCTCTTCCTGTGCTTCATTATATATTTTGGAATACCTACATCTCTCTTCTTCATTGTAAGCAGGAACAATCACACTCAAGTTAATGCTCCAATTGTCATAGAGAGATGGAAATTCTTCCTTCTTGTCACCCAAGGCATTATAGAAATATTTTTCATCCTCATGTCTCCATACTTTTGGATAAGGCTGCGTTGTTATGTATAGTATAATACATAGCTAGAAAGAAATAGAATTATACTGGAATATATAAAATACATTAAAATTTCATTACAGAATAGGAATATCTCTATATTAATTCTCTTAAAACTAACAAGAATAACCAAATGTCATTTGTGTTTATTACTGAGTCAAGGATGATCATTTGAACAAAAACATAACCTGACTGAAAAGAAACATACCACTATGGCGAAAACTAGGCCAAGTAAAAGAATATAAACAATCAGGCATTCTAAAGTGATCATCCTGGTGTCAGAGATCGATCAAATGTAACACTTTGAACACTTAAAGTGTCTAAATGGCGTAAATTTCGTGCCACGTATTCTTCGGAGTATTCGCGCCACATGGAAGTCTCATATAAATGCTGATATAGCAAACATCCATTGCGCACGTCACAACTATGATTAAACATTGAATAATTCTTCTATCTCACTTCTCTCAATAAATAAATTTTGTAAATTAGTTAATTTCTATGATTCAGTATTAGAATGAACCAATTTTATTGCACTCAGCTCCTTCCTCTATGTACGTTCGGAAATTCAGTACTCTGAGTATAGTTGTGTCTCAGGTTTCACACAAATGCATCCAAATAAATAAAATCACGTTGCTCACTATTGCTAGCAGTGAATTTCGGAACGTGACCTATGAATATCTCATATAATGGTATCCATGACAATGAATTTTCAGATTTTTATGTCAGATAGACATCGGATCAATAATTTTATGAAACATATTTATTTGTATACCTTTACATTACGTATATAATAGTCGAACTATTGTAGTAATTAGAAATCAATGTCTTGAGGATATGTCTTCTAAGGATGATGGCCCAAATGATAATTCTTCCCAAGCTGAAAAAGTATTTCCAATCCACCTGATCCAGGAAACGAAACTCTCCCAAGAAAATGAAGAATTCGAAAAAAAAGAACAAATAAAGAGTACGTTAGTCGATGGTACCAAGGAACAATCTCAATCCTCATCGCAAAATGAGAAACCGGTAGAGACCGTATACGCAGGTGTGTCAACCCCATCACCGGTGAGCATATCTCAAAACGCAAAAGAGCGAACCAACAGCGAGGATGACCCTTGTATAAAGAAAGAGATAAAGGAAGAAGTAACCATACATAGATTTAAAACACCTGGTTTGGATCCAAGGTTCACAATATTCTGATGGAGGGGAGTTGTAAAATTTCCAAAATGATAACAAGGTCATAATTTCTATAAGGTTTCAGCAGCAGAATCAAACACTGAGATGCTACGTTATGTATACAGACTTCTATCGATGCGAGAAGATCCTTGGAAAAGGTGCAGAAGCTTGTGTCTGGTTCAAGGAAGTTTTCACTTCTATATGTCCTACAGATTGGATACGACGTTGGGATGAGCACAGAGCCGAAGGTCGTTTTCCTTGGTTTCGCTATAAATCGCAGGGAAAGTTTCCCGGTGATAGATATGGCGACGTTTGAAAAGTGGAGAATCCTTCCTCATTCTAAGGGATGTCCTGACATCCAATGTACCTTCCAATCAATTTTCTAATGAAGTAGAATCTACCTAAATACTATAACTATGGTAGAATTGAAATGTGAAACGATGATATAATGAATACAAGTTTATAAAAAAAAAAAATAATTTCTTTTATTACACAGGTACAAGAAGATTATAATTATGAGGTATATATGTAACGTATGAAAATTGAAAGGATCTCTCTGAACACCTTGCATCCTTTGATTCTTGCGACGTCCACCTCCTCGAGCCTCTCGAGTTCTTGAACGATTTCACCAAAGATCCTCTTCATATTTTTGTAGCTGATTTCATTTTTTTTACTCATACATTGTCCGCACTAATCGTCAATGGATTGTACAGCACTTTTTTATATTCTTATACAAAACAATCGTTTCCAATCTTCCTCAAATTTTCATTTTTAAATTTAAAAGTTAAATAACAGTAACAAAACGGTCCGGTCCGATACCTGTACCGAGTAATGCGCGACTGCGAGCGCACACCCGTACATTACACACACAGTGAGGCGTGGTTAAATTTGTGCAAAAGTCCTGTGATTTATGAAGGCAACTTACCATCTCGTGGTGTAGCCTCAGCAACTAAGAGGGAAGAGCCTCGTATATGCTTATGTGTCACGGCATACTCCACATCCCGGATAATGTCTTACCTGAAAACGTTACAAAAGGGAAAGCTCGTTTGAGATATAGCAATCGCTCTGTTCTTGATTAACTTGTCTTTTTTCTTTTTCGCTCAAGAAAAATACTAGATTAGAAAACTAGAATACTTGTATAATGATAAATGGACAATGTTGTCTCAACACGTTCATTGGAATATGAGAAATGTAGAGTCCAAAAACATTGTAAAAGAACACGGAATAGAAAAATGACAACTAATTATTAACAAAGTTATTAGGAGTAACCAAGTTAGTTCAGTGTAAGCTTACTGAAGAAGCCGCGAACTAGATATTAGAACCACCTTACGTATGGAAAGTTTGTCGTGTTGCTTTCTGCAGCTTTAATGAGCTACTAGCTGTGTGCGGCATTGTGGTGGACAAATTGACAATCCCCATCGCGACAGGTTCCCATCAGCTCATATGGGCATAGGATCCCTTCGGGATTTGTGGTCCTGGATGCAAACGAAGAGAACACAAGAATTTTCTAAGGAAAATGCATGACCGTCCTCATTCGTAGGTCAAATACGAATTCTTCGAACGTAGTGCACCTGCCAGGAGATTACAAGGCAACGTACGCGATCCAAAGTCCCCTACGAGTAACCCACCTTGGTGTCCTCAAATGCAACAGGACAGATGAGTAAGGTGTGAGCAACGACTTCGTCGAGTCCTCGCTCATCAACATCCCGTGGATAATAGGCGACATCGGTGTTTCTGGATATAAACGCTCTTCATTTTTCATTGAAGTAGCCGAGGTACTCGTTAAATTCAATTCCACCCTTGGTTCTGTTTCAATTTCTTCTAGATTAGTATTCCTTTTGTCATTTCTCGTTCCTGTAGATGTTTCTGTAACGTCTTTAGGTTCAAGAAGCAATATCGTATTCTCTAAATTTGAACTGGTTTTTTCTAATGCATTGTCATTCTTTCTTTCTAATGGACCTGCTGTCGATGTCCTATTTAAATCCTCCGGAAGAATAGTTTTCTCAATCTTCTCATCATCTACGTTTTGTTTATTATTTTCCGACAATGAATTGTTCAGATTTATTTCATTCCGTTCTGGAGTTGTACACGCTTCTATGCTGTTCGCATAATTCTCTGATAGTGTTACATCATCTTGTGTTTTTGATGTTGATTTTCCTTCGAAATTTTGTATATTTTCGACGGATGGTACTTTCTTTCTAGACAATAAACGAGTACGAACGGCCACCTCCTTTAATCTTGCAGTTAATAGTTGTGCACCATCAGTAGGTACCCTGAAACATAATAATATTTATATCTGCCGCAGTGGCATTAATGTTGGTATTTAAGATGTGTATTTATATGAATGAGTTCAATGATATCGAATGAATAATTGAGATGTTATATATATTTATATAGAATTTCTTAAGATACTATGCAAGTCGTACTTGTATTTGTCTCCAATTATTTTAGAGCCTAATCCAGAGCAAATTCTTGATAATTTGTAACACTCTCTACGGCCATCATTGATCTTCTCATGGGTAGCGGTTACTTTTGGTACCATACTGTGAACGCGACTTTTTTGTAACTGCAACTTCTCCTCGGCGATTCGCAGTTCTTCACGAAGTCTTTTGACCTCGGCTGCTAGATTATTCTGCAAGTCCCTCTCAGTTTCCCACTGCTGAAGTTCTGCCGACATGTCTTTCAAGTCATCCAGAACTGTATACCTAAATCATTAAGCAATAGTTCTCCATCAATTTTGTTACATTCAATAGAATATGATTAAAAGAAAATACTTTGAAAGTAATGACCTACCGTTTTGCAACTAATTTTGTCTCCATTTCTGTCAAGCACTGAGATCGCTCGTTTAACGGAAGTGTATTAATAACATTCAATTCCGTTCTAATGTCATCTTTCATGCTGCTCGAAAATCCCCAACTCTTTTCACGTTCTACATTAGTCAGTGAATTATTCTTTGATGAGGTTGCTTTGATAGACATTGAAATTGTTGAAGAATTATTCACTTCTAGAGTATCTAAGAGTTTAACAGTTGATAAAGTAGAGCTTGCTGTATCTTCACTTTCCGCAGTACATTTATCTTCCTGAGTTAGAATCAATGTAGATGCCTCTGAATCTATAGACTGGCTACTCTCCGAGCCTTTATCCACTTCACTGATATTGACACTGTCACTTATTATGGGTCTTTGTAAAGTCTTTGTAATACTCTCCATTTGAGTGATATTATTTTTCTGATTAATACTGCTTATGCTCGCAACTTCATTAAGTTTTACATTACTCTTTGCCTTATTAGAGACTGAGGATTCGTTTATAATAACCGTGCGATCAGTTTCGCCCTGCTTTACTCGAATTTGAACAGCTTTTGAAGCTAAGAATTCTTTACTCGATTTATTAGAATTTACACTATTGCTCTTATTAGTATTTTTCTCTTGAGCAATGCTCGATGAAGTTAAATTAGCAGTTTGTGATTTATTCGTTGGAATGCTCGAGTGTACTATTTTATTAGCAGTTAAGTTACTACGTGACAGTGTACTATTTGGTATCTGAATATTTAAATTTGTCATTGACTTTGGCGATATAGTAATTTTTGGAAATGTAGATCCAATTTTTGGTGAAACATTTAGAACAGATTTCTCAGCTGATTGAGAAACGGATGGATTAAATGAAGATGTCAAGGAAGTACTTTTTGTCAGTATACTGACATTCCTTGGGCCATTGTCCTTGACAGTAATTGCTATTGTTGACTGAGAACTCAATGCTTGTCTAGATATTCCGGTAGCGAGATTTTCATTCGATTTTGATGTGGAAGGTGACACTGAAGGACTAGCAGGCGACAGAGGACCTGGTGGAGTATCTATACTTTTACTACCAGGACTTATTGGTGCATTATTAATCTCTAAAGCTCTCTGCAGCTTGAGCCTTTCATGTTCCAATATCTGCTGCTTCAGACGACGATATTCCTC
Organism: Calameuta idolon; assembly: GCA_030142285.1. NCBI lineage: Eukaryota > Metazoa > Arthropoda > Insecta > Hymenoptera > Cephidae > Calameuta > Calameuta idolon. Next base: position 174,025 of record JARQSV010000521.1, on the reverse strand, counting down.
TTGTCGTGATGCAGGAAGATGTCGGACAGCCTGTAAAATAGTTTTCCAGAATATTTGAAAAGCAAAAACAAGAAACCATTTGTCTTTGGAAAAATGTAAATGAAAAAATTGATAACTGATTATGCGCAATATTACCAATGGCGTTGTATGCAGAGTAGACGACATCGTGCGATTACCAGCTGGTGAAGTTGGTTGTGTAGCCTTTGGTTTGTTAACTAGGTTAGTTGGATTTGACGTCTTTATCGCTGCTGCTGACTCCTGCTTCTTGCGAACGTCCCTTAGAAATAGGTCGACACTTCTCTCAAAGTCGGTGGTTGGGATCGCCAAGGGCTGACGCTTCTCTACACTGCTACTATTCGACGTGAGAGCGACATTGGCCTTTCCTTGCTCAGGTTCTGAATCACTATCTGAATCTGATCCTAAATTTATAATAAAACGTTCCGTCGCTGATGTCATTGGACTCAGTGGTCGGCTTTTCTCTGTAAATTGATTGTTAAACAGAGTTCTGTTCCCTGTTGTTTTTTGGGCATTATATATTGTTGCTACTTTCTGTAAGCTCAGTTTCTTTTGCACCAAAGTGTTCTGAAACTTCTTTGCGTTGTTCACTACCTTTGTGCTGGCAGGTATTGGTGCCTTTCTTACTACTTTTTTGGGGGGCCCCTTAACTACCACAGGATTTGTTCTTTTTTTTCCAGCTATTGCAGCCGATGGTGAAGAATCACTATTCTCGCCAGCAAGAAAGATATTCTTCACGACTTCAGGATCAATTTTTGTTTGCGTTTGGGTTTCCTTTACTGGTTCAGTTGATTCAGAATCCATAGATTTTGCTTCAGATGACAAACTTGATTTTGAGGAAGACTCACTTGACAAATTTGGTGTTTTCACGGCTGGTATAAAAACCAAGTGTTCAGGAGTCTTAAGATTGTTGACAGTTTCATTATCCGCAGGTGTAGAAGTACTAGAGGTTGTGGTATCTGAAAGATTTGATACTACCGATATTGGTTTATTTGTTGGAGTAACACTTTCTGAAGGTTTTGATCTCTTCGCCAGGGATGCAAGTAAAATTGCGCGTAACGCTTCCTCGTCCTCATCGAGGCTACTTCTTCTTCGGCTCTCTATAGTACTAGTGCTATTAGCAATACTTTCAGGTTTCTTATCCGAACTCACATTTGTGGCTGTATCAGGATTATTTTGAGTGGAATTAATATTGGGATTAAGGTTTTCGGAAGAGATCCTTTCATCTTTCTTATTAGTATCATTTGTATTTTTGTCTTGAGCCATTTCATAATTTTTATCATTTTTAATATTCTTTTTTTCAGATCCCACCCGCTCCTCTATGGAGTGTTTGATAGCGATAGCTGTAACATTGCTTTCATCTTCTACCTTTTTCTCGTCCACTCCTCTGCTATGTACTTCAGCCTTTTTATTGTTAGATACAGTAGCACTCTGTCTTTTACTTTTGATACTCTTCGAAGGGTTCTTTATTTGCTGATACAATGAAAACAAATTGACATTCGCCTCAGCGGTATTCGATTTCATCGTGGTTGCAACAATTTCCTTATCGTTGCTTGCTATTGCATTGGAAGTCTTTCGTTTATTTTTGCTGGATCTAGCCCTTGTACGTTTTTTACATTTATTATCACACTCTTCATTTTTTTCCATCGTACTAGTTTCTACTGGAACCTTATTAGCCCTTGCCTCTGGTAATACCGGAATTGTGTTGCCTGGATCAGTCGGTTTTAGAATCTTTTTGAAACGTTCGGCAGTTGTTACAGAATTGCTGCTTCTCGTGGATATCACAGTCTTTGATGCTTCCGTTTCCGCATATTCACTGGACATGCTATCATTTAGAGAGCTATTGAATGCTGCTGGTGTAGCTATAGTCAGTGGAAGTTTTTTGATCACTGGAGCAAGTTTTATTGGTTTGAAAAGAGCACTAGTTTTTGTAGCCTCTGCTTCAATGCTCACTGGCTGCATCTCAGCACTTTTAAATACTGGTTCAGCTTGAAGATTAGTGTCTAATTTCTTGGGCGGCAATGGCTGTTGTAATTGTTTATTTGTTTTCAGTATTGAAACTGGGACCAATGATCTATTAACTAATGTTGGTATTTTATTCAGGTCCTTAGTAACATCCGGTACACCCTGTAAATAAAGAGGCTCCTGAGCCATTTCGGTGATCTCCTTGGTAACCTCCTCTGGAATATGTACCTTCATGCTTCGCAAATCCTTTGGTAGATTAACCTGAAGCTTCGAATCGATTTCGGTCTTTGGAAGATCATCGAGTGTTAACATAGAACTGTTACGGAATGAGGAATTATCCCTGGAAGATGCTGTTGAATTTCTGAGAAAAGCTTTTGGTGCGGATATTTCTGATTTATGTATCCTTGATTCACTATTATTTACAAGTGGTTGATGAATTGTATTTTTGGAAGTATGAGAAAACGCAGTCTTCGAGTACAAGGCGGACCGATCAGCAGGTTGAAAATGTGTTCCAGTGTTGATAGAAAGTCTGCTCACTGCAGTTGTGCAATTTTGTAATATGGGCTTCATGGGAACTTCAATGAGAGTGTGGTTCCTGGGCAAATCAGGATCATAGATAGGCGTATCCGTCGGCGAGTATGGCATATCTTGATTAACGTCTCCTTGGACCTGGTGCTCAGTAAAGTGTTCCGTCAAAATTGGAATTTGCTCAATAGTGGAGAAGCCTTGATGGGCGGTTCTCATTGTCGTTGCAAAATCTAGACTGGTTGTCTCAGTCGGATCAGATGGCGAGTAAAGGACATTCGCCTGTACATATGAGAGATTTGTGGTAATATTTCTGACGTGGCTGTTCTGACTATAGTTGTCTTTAGTTGTTAAAATGTTTGGGTGGGAGTTAAAATTTGCTGTATTGTTTATCATATTAGCTGTAGATATAAACGACACGTCCGATGGGTCTATACCGAGCATCTCTGTGTCCATTTGTTTTGAAATATCATCGGTCGGCGAATATGGCGACGTGTTTCTTTCCCTTTCTTGCTCTACCTCGCTGTCCAGTTCCATATCCTCCAGATTCATACAATCTTTTAACGTCGGTGGTGTCTGTGGAGATGCGAGAGGACTTTCATACTCTTCGCCGGATATTGTAATATTATCCAGGAAGTTTTGGCTGAACGGACTTTCTATTCGAGATATGATTCCTTGTTGTCTGGTAGCTTTATCTAACTTTAAACCCCTTTGTACTCTGTTTTGATGTTTCTTCATGACTGCTGACCGAAGAGCTATCATACGTAACTCTAGAGCCTCATTGTCGTTATCGCTGAAGCTTGAATTACATTTTTCTGTTTCTACTTCAGGTTGTGCTTTAATTTTATTTTGTCTCTTTTGTTTTGTTTCCAATGCTTTTTGTCGCAATAAGGCCAAATCCTCTTCATCGTCAGCATCTTTATCTTTCTTCTCTTCTGTAACTTGTTTCTCTTTTAATTGAATGTTAGTATTTGTTTCAGTACTCTTCATCATGTTTGTTAATTTCTCCTTAAGAGAGGATCGAATATGTTCTGCATGCTTGTTTAAATTTGATCCAGGGGACTCACAACCAGCCATTTCCAAATGTCTTACTTTTTTTAAGAGTTTTGTGACATTTCCGTACATATCCAGGTAAGTGTGACCAGGAGGTGACATTTTTTTTTGAACTTTTTTGGACAATATTCTTTGGGGGGAACGACATGGAGACCGTTTAGGCGATCGTATTCTTCTTAGGGGCGACTTCCTCAAAACTGGCGATCGAGATTTCCTAAAGGGAGATCGCATTCGAGAAATTGGGGATCTGTACCTTCTAGGTGGGGATTTAATGGGTCTTGATCTCGATGGAAGAGGAGATCTTGCCCGTCTGTGTACTGGAGTTTTTTCTCGATGGTAAGATCTGCCAACATGACTTTCCTTTCCAGCATTGGAGTCATATTTTAATATCGTGTTACCACATTCCGTATCAGGTATACTACTTGGTGATGGTGATACAAAATTCTCTAGTGCCATTACACTGCTGCGAATTCGTCTCTTTTTACGCTTCTTTCGAACCTTATTTGATTTCTTCCAAGTTACTAGAAGTTCCTTTGACATATCAGTGAGGCCAACAAGCTCCATGTCGCTATCACTCGAAATAGGAACAAGATCATCGTTTTTCTCCTGCAGTGTAGAGACAGCGTGCTTTGCACTTGTATGTCCCAAATCTTTTGTATGATGACGGTTCTCCTTTCCTTGCACAGCATCTTTGGGAAGAATGTGAACTTCTACTTGATTAGAACAGTGATATGGGGCTATATTTTCACCAAAACATAATAATGTATTATTTTACATAAAGTAATAGTCCCTAGTAGGTTATTTATGAAACGTGCAAAGCGACAAATGGAATTTTAAACATGGAATACAATATGAAATGCAATTTTTAATTACACAAAGACATGACATAATTACCTTTTTTCCCATAGCTCTTTGAATGTAATGATCTGGATGATACTTGACACCACGCAGCACAACCATGCCTGGATAAGCAGCCTCGACACTGGCCCGTTGTTCTGGAGTTTCCGAAGTTCAGCTGACCTTCTTCAGAAGAACTTACGTCCTCCAAAGAAATCTCGCCTTCTTCTTTCTCATCCAAAACCTCGATTGCCTCGGTGCAGCCACTCGATAAATCGCTGGCCATTTTATTGAACTTACCCAAAACACTACCCTCGAAACCTACATAAGCTCATACCTGCGACTGAGGACGAGTCTTTTATGCTACTATATCCTAAGAAAACCAAGGTTAATTGCGCATCCCGAGAGTCCGAGGCATTGTGATCAACAAGAAGTCTCGGTTCAATATTTAAACTCGCCCGTACACAAATTTCGAACGAATAAAATTATATAACAAAGATGCGACATTCACGGTTAAAGAATTATCTTAATTGCAATATCTACAGTTTTACTTATACGTGCGAAAAACAAATTCACTTATTGTGCACTTTGTCCATTAATCGCCTTGCGCCATGCTTGATCCGACGAACTTGATGGAATGTCGTAATGTGAAGTGAATCAGAGTTGAGTAGGGAGATGCACAACGCTACGGTTTCAGGCGATACCAAACACATGGCGCTAAATCGTAGCGGCGAGTCCAGGATTAGGACTTTGTGATCATCGCCTCCGTCGATAATGCATGTCCCATCGTAGCCGAGCTGAATGTGATCATGAACGTGTAGCTTGACGGGCAGAGGTTCTCAACAAATTAACGCTGGTTCCCAGAGCAACCCTTAGAAAGAGACCGCTCAACAGACAATGCCTAAATATTTTTTTTGCAATATTAAATTCAAATGCACAGTCGAGAATCTAATGTTGCATGTGAAATCCATCATAATATGATTGTCAACTAGAGATCTGTTTTAGTTTAAATAAATTCGTTCCAAAGTATTGAATGTAAATATTTTTCCTTGCACTTTCCTATAATGTTGCTGTGGACCGGCGCTGAATCAACTGAGAGGGGTGAAATGCAACCTGCGATGGTTGGGTCAGGCACAAATTGGTTTTTTTAAATAGTTCTTGAGGAGTTCTAAAGTTCCTGATACGTTTTAACAATAGTTGTGCTACGTAACATCGTTAAAATATGAATTATCCAAAAATTGATATGCTACATGGGTGTCAGCTGCAGCATTGCAATTTATTAAAAACTCCTAAAAATGTTTCAACAATTATTATTAAATAGTTCTATAGTTCCTGATATGATTTAACAATAGTTCTGCTACGTAAAACCGTTAAAATATTAGCATACAATTATTTTATATGTATACGCTCATAACTGCCCTTATCTGTTCTCGTTATAAAATACTATGATTACCATAAATTCGCTTTGAGTGAGAACGAGTGTGGTGGACCCAGTCAGGATCCAAGCTGGTTCACCAAATTCGTTCTCACTCACCTAATGGTACCCTCAACTTATTATATATCAGAATTTTGGGCTCTTTATGGGCTGTCGAATGCGCCTAGTCGCAATTAAATTGGACCACTCTTTTTGAAGAAACCACCCAGAAACGACTGTGGTGAACCGAGGTTGGGTTCTGGCTGGGTCCACCAAATTCGTTCTCACTCACCTGTAATGGTAACCTCACCTTATTATATACCAGAATTTTGGGCTCTTTAAGGGCTATCGAATGCGCCTAGTCGCAATTAAATTGGAGCACCCTTTCTGAAAAACCACCCCCTTATATATTTTTCTTATATTTTTCAAGTTCAGTTGCATTGGAAACTGTTCTTTATACATTATAAATATATATCATGCTCCCTTTGGCCCCAAAAAACCAGCCCCCAGCCCAAGTATAAGCTGTAACGTATTTCTTAACTTTTCTCAACACCGATAGCAAAATCGGAGAACGAACGATCTGCGGGAACCAACCTACGTTAACTTCGGCCGTCCACACTTAGCTCATGCATCCGCAAGCCAGGCGGGCGCCAGCCAATTCTTGTTTCACCGGAAATTGACTAGCCGGTATGAACTGGGAATTGGGGTGGAAGAGGCTGAACTCCACCACGACGAGGGTTCTGATGGAACCTATCAGAAAGGGGATAGCTTAACGGATCCTTTCGATTTTTGGGCTCGCGTAAAATCAACAAACGCAACTGGATTCACGAACGGGAGCGGATGATAACGGAAATGCACGGCCACTCAGGCTGCTAGGGTAAGATAGAGAGGGTCGGAGTAAGCGTCAGGCAAATAGTGCGCTGTACAGAGAGCAGCTGATCGAGAACGTGACAGATCGAAATCCCTTCACCAATTAATAAATTGGGAGTACTCACCGGAGCTGGTGCAGCTGGTCCTTCATGATCGAGAACCGTATCCACGGGACATTCGGGCACCAGGGCACCAGGGCACTGCACTAGGGCACAGCACTACACCTCCAGAACACTCACAGGAAATCCATAAAATTTCCTGGATATCGCGTGAACAGCGCGAAAACTACACAAGGGAGAACTGTCTATACCGTATCGAAACGTGGCTAGAAAAACTATCAACAGATAGCACGGGAGCGCGAGCCAGTTCCTGACACCTCGGTCGGTGCCCCGAGACAGACTAATTTGACAATAGCCAAATTCGAGAACTAATCATTTTGATTGGTCGAGATCCTTATGGCCGATAACTCTTCCTTTTCTTCGAGTCGTCTCTTTAAACCAAATCGAGAGCGTTCTTTAACGAATCGGTACATAACTTTGGAAATCCTCTACGGTCGCTTCCCCAGGGCATCGGGCGACATCTGGGCACCACATCCTTAACTCGGGCAGTAGGTTCCTCCCCTGCCCTTAACCATATCAAAACTTATCCTTCGCCCGCTCTACAGCCCTTTGCCCATCTCCAGCGGGGCGCCGGTATTTCAGCCCGGCTTCTGCTGGTCCGTGAAGACGTCTCCGTTGGATACTCTCTTCTGCCGGGCAACTCGGTACGTCGAGACTATCTCCCAGGGCAGATTCGAGCACCTCGACTTCGACGTAGTTTCTGAAGAGTAAGCATTTAATACTTACCGCAGTAAATTGCCTACAATGATTCTAGATGTATGCGCACAAAACTGCCCTCATTTGTCTTCGCCTTAACATTTATTATGGTTACCATAAATTTCTTATACTAGTCAATATTTATATAAAATACTTAGCGCAGTATACTGCCTATAATTATTCTAGATGTATGCACTCTAAACTGCCCTTATTTGTCTTCTCCTTATCAATTATGGTTCCCTCTAGTAATCAAAGTTGGGACTATATTTCCGCTTGGAACTATTGTTTAAATAATGCTGGAAGCTAGCACCGTATCGTTGCACTTGGCTTACTGAATCTTATCGAGCCTACACTATGGAGTCGAATTTAAGATTGCAAAGAAAAATATTTAGAAAGCAAAACATTGAATATTCCTTCTTGTATAAAATACGCAATCACTTAGTTGCCAACCCAATAATATTGCCGCAATCTTGTTTTACTTATTTATTACGAGTGGGACCGAATTTTACGCCAAGTTTTCATGTCGAGTTTCGAACAATTTCGTGTAGTGTTGGCCCGTATAGGAAGCAATTTCACTTATTTTTTTCTAGCAAGGAAGTATTTCAAGAGAAGCAATTACAGTTTTTCTTATAATTCTACTTTAATCAATCACACTGTTTACAATCTAAGTAAACAAAAAAGATCATTAAAACTACTTAATGTATCAATAAATATGTACAGACTAAATTTACAAGAAGACATCGTTTATTTTCAGTCGCACCTGTAAAATGCGATTGTCAGCATAATATTTCGCTGTTTTTTTCTTCGTCGTGTATCATAATTTTCACTGGTATACTTCATCTTCCAATAGAAATTATCAATGTTCCGTATACTTTAGGATTCTGCATTCGGAGTCGGCGGTTCGTCAGCTTTTGATTCCAATGAGAATGGTGGTATGCGGCAATCGAAAGCATAGCCATCTTCACGTTCCATCCGAAAAGTACCCCTTAAATCAATTTTTTTTTATAAACTAATTGTCCTAGCGCAAATCATCTTGAATTATTAATAATAATATATTTACCACATATGCCCACTGGGAGCTTGCAGACTGACATGGCTGCTATACTGAAAAGCTGGTAGAGTTTTTGATAATACAGGTTCCTGACCAACAACTCCGCGTCCTCTTACAGTTTCCAAGGTGCCCGAGAGGCTAAATATTCTCCAATGTCGCTCACGTAATTGGACACTCATGTCACCCAGATTTTCCAATCGAATACAATAACGCCACTTTAAAAGATATTAATAAATAAGAAATTAACATCCTCCACAAACGATATATATATATATATATAACACAAGATGTTATATTACAATAGATATGTATTCATACTACTCACCCAATAAACAGATGTAGTCTGACTTTCTCGACAACCCATAAAGAATGGTATGACGGTTACCCTTATGTTTTCTGTTGTTTCCTTATGAACATCTGAGAGCTCCAGCCATGGATGATTCTTTTTTTGCCATGCTCTGAGAGTTTCTTGTGCAACAAAAGGTGGGTCATTGTCAGGATGGTATGATAGAAATTTGTCAAATAATTCATGCTGCAGTGCAGCCTTTTCATTGGTGGTGTATGGTAAAATATCTTCATGCGCAACATAGTCAAGACCAGGAATAGCATACAAACTGCGACTACTTTCGTGATTCCCCAGGAAGGTGACTGCCTCTGTTTGAGCTCGCTTTAACCAACATAGATATGATATAGAATACAGAATCAAGAGAGTAAAAATATTTATCCTTGTATTGTTCAACTTACTATATATGGACAATCTCTTTGATCAATTAGGACTTGATAAAAAGTATGTGTTCTACCTTTCACTTCCTTTCCAACTCCATTGAAATTTCCTTCTTCGATACTATAGCAAAGAAAATATGTCTATGTATTGTAAATTATATAGTACAAATTTATTAATAGATTGAAATTATACCCTTCTTTCTTATTTGAAATATCCCTGTCATACACCCTTGCCAGCCAAGGAAACAATATAACTCCACGATATCCAAATACTCTATGAAGTATCAACTGTCCAGTTGCATATTTTCCTTGTGATTTCGGAGTTTCCAATTTACCCACTTCAGCCAATCTAAATAATAATAAAAAGTCATACATGATATTAAGTTAATAATAATCTAAACTAGAATTTAGCCCCACTACCCGCTCTTCGTAAATACTCAACTCAAATTAGTATTTTCATTTCAAGACACGTTACTGTATGCCGAAATTTAAATGTCAAACATTAAACCTTACAACTATAAAGAATGAGGTTAGGTTACTTTTATTTACGTAACAAAGTACAGACCTAATGTATTTAGCGCTCTGTACACCGAAGAATTTCTTTGAAATTTCCAGCAACGAATTTCTCAAGTTTCTGCCCAAAAAACCTCTTGTGATTTCCATAACTGAGAGCAAAATTACAGATGTAGATCGAACTGTCTTTAAAAAAAAATGTGTTCCGGTTGTTTATTCCAAAAAGCACGGGAGCAAGAGATCATCAAATAGCGGCATCTTTTGGCAGTATACCAATCTTTAGAAATATGCATAGTCTATGATCTTACGAGTGGACGGTCATCTAGTGCCAATATGAATTTACTAAAAGACCATAGAATATCGAAAATTTTTATAAAATGAGTGATGAATGAAGTTGCTCGTTTTAATAGCTTCTTTTCATGTTTTATTATCACCCAACTGTCAAAACCTAATGGTTTAGCAAATTAATAAATACTAACCTCGACGTTTCGTGCAGTTGTTCAGGTATCCGATGTCGATGGTGTCCTTAAAAATTACTTCCTCATCGAGAGCATAACGGATCATCAATATTTTGAATACTGAATTTGCAAAAAAATCTTCGTAATACTATATAAAGAAAATCCGCAGACAAAAATTCCAAGTAAAAGCAGCAAGACAATGGAGTACAATAGAATTCAAAAATTGTTACTGTCAGAGTACTGCGAATTCTCTGATCGCATTCTTGTGGAATCTCCATTCGCGGAAACGACGCGCGAGGGACGCGGCCTGCGGGAAGTCGCCCTGGGTTTGACACCAACGAAATTAATTATCGCTGCGGACATCATCGACAGGAACATAAGTTTCTTATGTCCCCCAGATCTGGATCCTAGCATAGAGAGTTTCGAACTCGTATCGGTGTTCCCGTTAGAGTATGTGATCCTGAGTGTTTTTCGAAGAAGACGCAGAAAAACATTGAAGGCAAGGTATACTCCCTAACTGATCAAGTAAGGAGTAGAGGTCCTAAGCTAAATTTAAGGAATTTTTAGGTTTGTAGATGGCAGAGCAAACTACTACGAACTAGGTGGAATGGAGAAGAAAACCATGTTCTGGAGACTTTGGTGCGACCGTGTACGAGAGTTCATGATAACGAAAGAAAATGGCAGCTCACTGTCAGAAACTACAGCAGCTAGCTCCTCGAGTACCAGCACTCTGTATCTGCTTTCTTCTGGAATAGAGTTAGACGCTGCGAGACGATCTCGTGGAGATAAAAGCGGTTGTAGGGTATGGGCTCATTACGGAGGTGCTGGGGATGCTATAGTATCATCTTGGCCTAGGAAAGATCTCTACCTTGGACCATCTTACAATGAGTTGAATAATGGTCACTATACACCAGTGCCAATAAGATTTGCTGACGCCAGTCTAGACGATTTACGATATGAACTGGATGATCGTTCACCGATGACCATCTCAAAGAAAGCCTGTTATAGTTGGCCAGTAGATCAGAACTTCCGGCAGGCTAGGAGAAATCAGCGTGTAGGTGGGCTCTGTGACGTACTGTTCACTAGAGAAGGCCATGCCAATAAAACTCATTTAGAGTTAGTAACCCTTCAGGGTGACTGCATGAAAAATGAGGACCCTGATGATTACAGTTCTAAGATAATAAAATCACAGAGTCCGGAAACAAAAAAACTTGAGAAGCCTTTGAATAAATGGCAAAAGAGAGTGATTCGTTCGAACGAGAAAGTCGCGAATTTAGCACCAAAATTATCAAGGTTTGGTTTTGGAATAAGCGAGAAGTGCAGATCTGGACTGTACCTACAGCCGTGCAGTGGTGATCAACCTTCTTTGAAACCAGCATACACCCTGCTGAATCCTTACAAAATGATCGAAGGCGGTGTGTCTCTATGGGAGGGTGCATCGAGGCAGAGGAAGGTCTCCAATAGATACAAACATTTCAGAAGATACGGTCTGTCGACAGCGCCTCATTTTTTACACGCTCTTGGACCCTGGTCTGTGCAACCTGGTGAACGCGAATCGGTTCAAACTCGACGAGTCCTAAGTGCTGTTAATATTCGTCGTCAGGCAGCAGATCCTGAATTACGTCTTCCCGTATCGAGACGTCAGCTGGCTGCTAGTGTTTCCACCACTGCTTTAGAGCCTGGAAGATGCGGAGCCATGGGAACTGCTACAAGAGGGCGCGTAGTTCTCTTCTGGACACCAGAGTACTGGTACCGGCCACGCGCCGCGACTGCAGCTTATAGAGAACTTAGACAACATCTGGCTCTGCTACGTGAGTTTAGATCGTCTAAGGAGGATCGAGGAATCAAACGTAAATTCTTCAGTAAGCGAAAAAGAAATCCAGTTCAAAGTGAATCCAGGGATTCTACAGTGTTTGAGGAAAAATCAGGTAAGATTTTAGGACGCATTTTTTCTTCGACCATAACCAGGAAGCCGCGTAAAGATCAGGAGTCTAAGGACAGTACTACTGGTCAACTACGCAGATTACTCAGAATGAACATGAGGATCACTGCCTGGGATCTGAACAGCAATACCATAGCTAAACAGCTCACGTTAATAGACCGAGACCTATTCCTTCGTATACCAGCATTAGAAATAGAAATACTAATGTTCCAAAGATCTTCGCGAAACGCACCAAATTTCGGTGCTTGGATAGCGTTCAGTCATCGGATATCCTGCTTAACGGCAAGCGAGATCCTCGCCGTGAAGAAGATAGACATGCGCGCGAGAATGGTATCAAGGATGATAAATGCTGCTAAAAAATGTCACGATTTTGGCAACTTTCATTCTTGTCGCTCGATTCTCGCTGGATTACAATCGCCACCAATCTATAGATTGCGGAACACCTGGTCTTATCTCCGTGTGCATCATTCCACCAGGTACGAGTCTCTGGAGCAGCTTTGCAAGATTTACAAAAGTCCAGAAACACGTACCTATCGTAGAGCCTGGAGCAAAGCAGAGTGCTGTCCGCCATATATACCATACGTAGGTGATCTGCTTATCAGACTCCTCGATAAAAATTGGAAAAATCGTTTAAGGTCTAATCCAAAATCGTTTAACCGAAACATCTCAAAATCTTCCACTAAACGGTACAAATCCCCTTTGAATAACAAAAATACGAAATACCAGTTGGATTGTCCTAATTCAAAAATTTATAATGAAAACGATGTATCAATTAATAAACAAAAATCCAGTATAGTCAGACGCATTTTGTCTGCCGCCATGACAAGAATCGGTTACAAAAGAATGGAATCTGTCGATCCGTCTTCTGCAAACGATTCGGTGTGGACGTACAAGCAGAAAAGTTTGGCAAGGAAGGTCTACAATCAATGGCGTAACTACGTTCTGGAACGTAAGATTCTATCCGAGGATGAGATTAGACTCCAAGGAATGGATCCTAGAAAAAAAATAGTCCTGGACGTCGCATCTTGGCTTGGCGACTGTCAAAGAGCGGCGCAGGGTTACGACTTCTCAGGACACTCCTTGGCCTGGGAATTCCTCTTGAAAGCCAGATACAAAGAGGACAGAGAGAACTTCTTTACAAGTCTCAAACTGGAACGGTACCGAACTACTTGATACTTTTTATAATTAAGACTTAAGAGATTTTTCTTAATTAACCGATCGATAAAATTTGATTGATCGTGATACCAATCACTTACAGTCTCCTCTCTGGACTGTTATCATTATTAATATTTCTATAAGCATCTGGGCACACGCCTCACGAACTATCTACACATACTTGCTATACTTTATTCTTATTATATTATACCTTTTAATAAAGGTTTACGCCAGCGATACTTGATATGAATTATATTTAGCAATAAATCAATCAAATTTAACAAATAATAATCGACAAAGTACTTTATATCCTTTTATTCAGAACATGGTGTATACAACGTCATCCTACCCTGGTATTTATGTCTGTCGTGTGATGTTAATTTAAAAATGAAGGAGTCTAGTTTCGAATTGAAACAAAGACGAAAATAGAGAGTCGTACAGTAAAGTCCGAAGGTATTCTTTAAAATAATCAATATAAGTATATACAAACAATAACATTCGACAATCATCACTTTGAGTTTCCAGAAATAAAAAATTATACACGCAATGTGGACGAATTAAACGCCTCGTCCGTCAGACCGAAACACTAACAAGACCTTTGGTCCTGACGGTGTGTCGAAACAAAAAAAAAGGAATATCCATTTGATCGCAGGCGAATCAGTCTTACCGTACATGCCGCCTATTTGTTCCATGATCATTTGCATCGCTATCAAAATTTCGTTGGTTCATTGGTCATTATAATTAATATTTTCTACCGTTCAGATTGTCTAACAATAGCCTGAATTACGGTTGCGCAAATTCAAGTAACAAAGTATTTATAATATACAATAAGAAATATTGAAAAAAATCAATAGAACTACCAAGTGGTATACTAATAAAAAAAAGAGCTTAAATAATACAATTAAATTAAATAAGTATCCGGTTCCTCATACTTCTGTATTGAACTGAACTTCTATCGTGTTTCCTTTGAAATATTTTGTACCCAATACTTGCATCCAATTTGGAGCAATGCAATTAGCTTTTATACGATGATCAAGAAAGTGGTTAAGTTCACATGCCGCCAGGTTTCGGAAGATTTGTGTCGTACGCCCTGATCACATCCGTCTGGGTCACAGAGCCACCTTCCTCTTGAGAGAACGCGAATCCATCTGATGCGACAGGCATGCGCAATAGAAAAAAAGTCGTTTTGAATCGTTGACAAGTCAGAAGAAGCGATTAAAATTAAACACTCGTTAGGACGATGATTAGATTTCGAGAAAGGATCATGCATCTTTAATATTGAAAAATCTCAGAGAATCGAACGATCCACTGACTGTTTTTTCGTTTTGTCATTTTACAAACTCTTTCGAGTTAGCGAATTTCTTTTTAACTTTCAAAGATTCGGTGAGTCTATTTTATGCGTCTTTATGTGCAAACCGTAATACTGAAAACTGTATGTGATGCTAGAGTCAGTTCACGAGTTCAATGACTTTTTTGATGACTTAAAAATAATGAATTCCGTAACGAATCGGACCTGGCTTCATTGTCACGAAGTATGCACGTGTATGATTTTGCACATAGTCATATTTTATTTTTGTACTTTGGGATATAAATTTATGTGATTTTATCGAAAGTCATGTGTCATTTGCTAACGGTTGGATTGTTTGCGAAATAAAGAAAAATACATTGAACCCGTCGTCTGACTATTATAAATCTAGATTAATTATAAAACTGGTTGGTAATTGTATATGTACAATGATAAGATTCGTTAGTACGAAAAGCAGCAGCAGATGTGACCGAGGATAATTGACTGTGTTCATAAAATATTATAGTTCATCCTTTGAAGCATACATTTTTCCTTATCTACGACTTATTTACTTGAAACTTAGTACTTCGGGATTTTTTAAGTCGTGCATTATGAATCTAAACTCAAAATTCAAACATTCAAAGTGATTTGATTCCAAGGTGAAAAACACTAAATGCAAAATCTCAAATTTAAAATACAACTATTATCGAATTTTCTTGAAATTCGACTCTCAGTGTTTTTTGAATCTCTAAAGTCGAATC
>JARQSV010000521.1:146807-158543 GCA_030142285.1 Calameuta idolon | reverse complement strand
ACTATTTTTGACTTCGAATTTGAGTTTACCAATCCAAAAAACCTCTTCGTACACATTTTTTGTATCAACGAACCATAAGATTTACCTAATAGATTAGTCACAGTTACATTTAATATATTTAAAAAAAAAAGGTGTTTTCGTGCACTTGATTTATTTTCAACATCCACTACGTGCAAAACAAAACCTCGAAAATCGTTCTTTAGTAGTAACTGATCACCTTGGAATCTAATGTAAGTATGCATTTGCAATGGTCATCGTGCGTTAAAAAACACGTAAAAGTCGTGAAAACCGTAATTGAAATAGGCGCTACACTAGTAGGACATTATGCTTCAAAAGTGTAACCCGATAGTCAATATACTAGAATTAAAATTAAATTAAATTAAAATTAATTCACAACTCAAGATAGATGCTAGACATACATATGGTATTTACAAATTAATTAGAATTAAAATTTAATTTAATTTAATTTAATTTAATTTTCAAATAAAGACGTTAGACATGCATATGATATTTACATAAAAATGATTACATATTTACAAATAATTGTCAGTGGGTGACGCGCTGGGACAACAATAACCGGTTATTCTGTTCTTTAATTTCTATTTCTCAAGCACGTCACCCACCTGACCTAATACCACTTACGTGATAACTCCACCTCAACATTGGCTCTGGTCGCGGCGTTAGAGCGTCTGGTGAAAACACTTTTAACATTTTTCAGTAGCCTTGCCGTCTCCGTCAATCTGCAATTCGGTCATGTTCCTGTGTTTTTAAGAGATCCTCACCGAAACTCCCCAAGATTCACGTCAAGCTACCCCCTATCGTATGAAATGCGTGGTCTCATCGCGTACGTCTTTTTATAAAATCCTGCGCGAAGAACGCGAACGGCTCGTTGCTCACTTTCATCGAGCGATTGTGAAACCGGCGACAATTAAATCTTTTTCGACGAATTCTCAAAATTCTCATTTTACCTGGGTGGTTTAGCGACAATAACAAAATGAAAACACTATATACACACTTTGAACATTTACAGGTGCTTTACTAGGATCTTTGTAGGTATACAAAACTACACCAGCATTGGACTTGGACTTGAAGGTTCGTTAGCCTCAATATTCTTCATGTCCAAATTTTACATATTACTCACGATAACACAAGCATCGACAGCCGTAACGAAGAGATGCTTTCCTGTCCAAGTCCAAAGCTCGTGTAAGGTACAAGAATCTCGTGCGAGAACTATGTACAGTGCTGTTACAATAGTGACCAGGCTGGCAGTGACGGAATCCAATCAAAGGACACGGTCCATTGATTAAGGTTGACAAATGTTTCCTAGGGTATCTACAAATGATAAGCATCAGGCGGATAAATTAGCTGCTGCTTTGGCACGGTATGATAAAAGCGGAACATCAAAGGAGCAGCTAGATGCATGCACTTTCTATGCAGAGTTTGTAGCATCTTTACCAAAATCTGGAGGGTCTTATTCTATAGATCATCGCATTGCTACCTGCTATGATATCATTTATGTACGTTCTACTGGGGTACTTACACCTTGCGAGGTCGACGATGGCATGCACAGGCCTGCATGGGTTACCATGATTGTTAAAACATACCAAAAACAACACATCGCATTAAAAGGACTCATTATCAAATTAATGGGGATGGTAGACGTATCTCCTAAAGTTATTCGTTAATGTTATACTACTGTGCCAGGCCATTAAAATTCTCCAAGCATCAACTATTCAACCCTTATACTGGATATGACACATACTTTATCCATTTTCATTTACTTTTGCCCAATATTATGAAAAACAAAAAGGTCGAGGTGCAATTGCATCCTACATTTGCCTGATTAACTAGCGATAAAAGATATATGCCTTCTAGGGTTAAATAAGGCACACACTTTGATTGTCGATATTTCATCCGACGCAAATCGCCGCGTACTAATACCCAAGCAAAGAAATATCTTCCAAAAGTCTTGTGTATAGCTTGACAATCCCTTGAAACTGTAATAAAAAACCTTTGCATAAATTTTGTAAAAAGCTTTCAAACACTTGCTGTTGAAAGCAAGCATCCTGCAAACTTTGGGAATAGTTTGCCTTGTTACCTTGGCGAATACTTGCTCCTAACCCTTGACTACATCTTTGAGAGTTCCTTGACAAAGACTTGCTTTTACTGTGGTATTACCTTGACAAATATTTGCTCCTAACACTTGGCTATTTACTTTTTTTTTTCCATAATACTTTACAATTACTGGTGCCAGTTTTGTCTTTATTATTCACATTTCTCATTCTTTACGGAAATCCTTTCGTGAGGCCTTTCTTAATTCTTGATAATAGCCATTCAACAATCTTCAGTTTATCGAAATTTTACATTTAATTCTAAGAAAATCACTGGTAACCAGTAGCATGCTAGTAAAGAGTAAGGGGTTAAGTAAGAAAATTTAGGTCGAAGGAATAATTAAAGTACCGATGCCAAAAAAGTCACATGGAATAACAAATTAATTCCCGAGCAAAAAAATATACATTCTTTAAATTAATAGTTGAGCCATTTACGTTTCGGTTCACTTCACGAATTATTTTTCTCTGTATGGGCTGACCGCCAATCTTTTGCCGGTGCAAAATTTACTTCGTTATTACCCAATAACATGTTATATTCAATATAAGAATATTTTCATCCATACAGTACGAAGTGCCATTCCTATATGAAATGTAGAGATATAACACTGGTTAGCATTTTTACTCTCTCTTCAAAAAAAAAAACCCTTGACAGTCTTCTTTTTTCAATTTGCAAGGGTTTGAAAGCAAACTTTCTGGAATCGTTATTACCAGCTTATTGCGAGGCAAAATTTTTTACGAGGACAGATATGGTCTATAAGACCTAGGCCATTTTAAAATCCAAGAACAGTATGCACAAATAATTAAGCATTTAGAATACCTATCTTCAGATCTTATTAAATAAACGAATATAAGTATGCATACTTCACTTAGATTGGAATATAGTTTTAAAAAATAAGTAACAATATTATTAATAAATTAACGTTACCAAAGAGCACAGCCCTACGGTACTAACAGTTATAGCAAAAAAAATACATACATTTTGATCATTAGCTAAATTATTAAAGCATTCATGTCAAAAATTAATCGCAGTGACAAGTACACCGTAATACTGTAAATGACGCCTAGTAACCTAGTGGTATACTAATCGCATAAGTAATAGTTGGACTTTAATACTTATATCTTTATCTGATTAATTGATTCAATTAGTAGTGGTGTACAATGCGTGATCTAATGAGAAATGATTAAATGAAAACTTGCGTCTACGCGTCATCATTGCATTGAGTTCGTTGTAAATATACTCGCATTCTAACGTATGAATAATTGATGGGAATTTGGAATCCGTGACTTGGATCTTGGGATAGACGGATTTCTGGGATGATTATTTAAACGGTAGGTGTATGGTCTGGACGATGCGGGAACCATGAGCCACGTGCCACAAACAGGAACGGGAACATTCTCATCCTACTTCGTCTTCGTGATGGCCAGAGTGAGGCCCGTAACCGAATAAACCGCCATTTCCTTGAGCTCGATCTCCTGTTTTAATTTTGATGGTGTTGAATGAAGCGAATCTCATTTTATTTTATTTCTTTAACTTTTCATTAGGATCTTAGTAATGAGTTTTGATAAGCATATAAAGAGTTTCCCAGAATTAACGAACTCTATATGGTGATGTTAAACTTTGAAGAATTCCGAATCGAGAAGCACTTGTCAGCTTTTTAAATTATATTGTAGTTTGATTTTCGAGATGTGCTAAGATTAAAATGAGCAACGAAGCTCAATCATTGGTCATTTTTATCTTGGTATATCTCAAAAACGAAGCTGCATTTTCCAAAACTGGTAGGAACTTTTAAATGCAGAATCCTTCAAAGTTCAACATCGCGCTATAGAGTTCGTCAATTCTGGAACACCCTGTACCTTTGATCTTAGTTTGAAGATGAGATGAGAATTTATCGTAATGAAGCAATACTGGAGCTAGGATCATTTCTACATTAATTTTGTTTCTTTTTCATAGGTTGTTTTCACAGTCACGAATGTCTATGGTATAACAGGAACATTGAAGGTAATATCAGGACACATTAAAAAGCCATGCATGTTAGATCAACCGCAGAGGAACTGGTAAAGGAAGGTGGCCACCACGTGTATATTTTGTATGTATCACAAAAATTTAAAGAGCATCAACTTCTTTTAGAAGATTTATACTGATTCGGGAACTTCTCCAATGCCCACTGTACACAGTAGCTGTCAAATTGTATAATGCTTCATAAGACTGGGCTTTTTTCTTTACCAGTATCTCCACAAAATTGAAACTCGTTACGATGATATACCTCTAAGACATTTTTCAGCTGCTCTCCCGACTTCATGCACCAGGGACACTGTTATAGGATTTATGATGACTTTTACATAACCATACGTATGCACATCGGCAGTCAAATAATGATCGCTATATCCACCCAAAGTTAGTAACAAAATTATTAATTATAGCGTATAAAATGGAAATTGTGTCGAACCGTAACTATAACCGTTTTAATTATATTACCCACAAACAATGAGATAAACGTAATGCACTTATTAGAAACAGTAAAAAAATAATATAAAAGAATCCGTGCTGTGCTTTCTCCAATGAATTGTTAGATGAGACGATAGGCGATATAGTTTAAAATTTCAATGACTTACGAGCTCCTGTAATCTTGATTGTTGAATATATCACCAGGATCAGATTTTCGTATTTCTTGTTCCCTAGCTGCTTCCGTGACCGACTTCCACATTGTATTTTTCACCCTATACCATTTATCACCGTATCACCCGAATATCAGAATAACACAATCAAAACAAAACTTTTTGACACTCACGCCTTTGCTGTAACATCCAGAAGCAGCACAGCCGGTGGTATAAGAATTAGTCCCAGCCAGAATACGGGTGACGTGAAAAGCATTCTGTCGTTGCCTAGCATAACAGCGCCAACGTTTAATGCAGGCCAAAAATTGCTGAAGGAAAGAAAAAACGAAGGATGAATTATAAATATTCACGACTACAGTAAAAGCATTGGGAACACCTACCTGTACATGAGTATAAATAAGAACCATAATATAATAGATCCCCAAGTAGCCAAATGTGTAACCCACGTCCAAGAATTCGTGATGAGACCAGCCTTGCCGCATACAGTCACTACGACATACTGTTCCAGAATTAATTAATGTAACTATTTGATAAATTATAAATTGATTATAGATTGCTATTAATCAATTGATTGACTTACTGTATAAACGAAATTTCCTAGAACGAGATAACCACCGTCACGGCCGTTACCCCATATTACGTCTTGTTCCAATGCCAACAAGGGTAACCAATAGAGCAGTGACGAATGGACGAGGGCATTTATTATCCATACCCAAAATACCTAATTGTACGATCGTGTTGTTATAAATAAAAATCTGCTACTTAGATATATGTATAAATTAGTTAAATCATATACATACTTTTATATTGAACATAGATTCTGCGGTGTTCCTAGTTGCGTATAACCTTGGATGGGCGAGATGTGTCTCTGCTGAACAAACTTTATCAAACAAGCCCATAGCCAATGGTGGTGCAGCAGTAAATACCTACATTTCAAAGGAAAATATATATATAACAAGACGAAAAAATGCACTGGGGTAAATTTGAAATATGCTTATATATTTATCACATATTTTTACTTACCACGTTATAAAGACCAATGGACCACCTTTCGAACAGAATTTGACCGGACCAGCCGGAATAAATGGCAAACCATAATTCAATGACGTAAAGGCAAATATTTTTATAAAACGAATATAAAATTAATTTGCACATCCTACTATAGTTCCAAGAGCCGTGTACAAGTAATAATCGTTTTAAGAAACGAAATTGTGCTATCGAATAATCCGAAGCACAGGCGGCTTGAAGTCCTTCCACTCCTGAAATACCTACGATTCGAAACAAAAATAAGTTTTATAGATCTTATTTCATTTATTGTATAATGTATAAGTAATTGGGTTCTTTTTCTAACCAACACCAATATGGGCTTTTTGAATCATAGCTACGTCATTCGCCCCATCACCAATAGCGAGCGTCACGGCCTTTGTGTTACTTGTGATAAGATCAACGACCTGCAATGCTTCGTTACATTACTAATGTTGAACTTATTAATTGTGAATCCTGTAAATAAATGTTTAACTTAAAGAATAGATTACCTCAGCTTTCTGCATTGGAGAAACTCTACAGCAAATCACAACCTTGCAGGAAGTGCATAAATCTAGGAAATCTCTTCTGAGGTCACACGAAAGTGCATATTTCAGACTGTTACCATCTATTACCAAGCCAACATCGTTTTGGCACCTCAAATCTTGTCCAAAATCTAAACAGTGCTGTATTATGACCTCCCGCGTTTTCTAAAAATTACAAACAATTATTAATATTCTGCATTAAGTCAACAGATCTGTGTTATTTGGTGTACTTACATCAAGCGAATACTCATTTACTATAATGAGAGGCATCGGTTGTGTAATAAGTCTGCACGAGTAGCCAATATTAATTGCAGTTTCTTGTTTATCACCTGTTAAAACCCAGACGTTTATCGCAGCTTGCACTAGAGACTGTATTGTCTCTGGTACCTAAAAATGTGCAAATATATTATATCTGAAGAGAAAAAAATAGTCAAATTCTTAAAAAATTAGACACCCCAAGAAATTACTATTCTAATAAATTCTAATAAATTCACATACCCCTTCCTGAAGTTGATCTTCTATCGCAGTGGCTCCCAATAAAGTTAAGTTTGTCTCGATAAGATTTGCAGCATCCTCTAGTTTAGCTTCACGATCTACCACGCTGATGGAAGCTTTGTGGTAAATTTCTCGCCACCACTACAAGATTAATCAAGAATAGCAGGAATCAAGAATAACCTATAGAAAATTTTACCTGATAACGATTTTCTGGAATGTCTGCAACTGCAAAACACAGAGTTCTCAGTCCTTCAGTAGCAAAACTCTCCAGGTGGCTAAGGGTGCTCTCGCGAAAGTCATCTAGGCCTTCGTTATTAGGACCACTAGTGATCCCGAGTCGTGGCGCCAGTCTCTCATAGATAACTGAATCCGCACCCTTGCAAAACAGTTTGATCTTTCCTTCAGGCGTTCGGACTATTACCGACATTCTTTTTCTAGTGGATGTAAATTCGATTACGTTGAGAATTTCATAGCGCTGTGTTTCGCCGAGCGCCAAGATCTCTACATAAGCTGGTGTGCGCGTGTCGAAAATATAGCCGAATTTTCGTGCACCATCCACAAGAGCTCTTTCGTCTGATTGAAATATAATCAGAGAAAACATTGTCATTTGATACTGTACATAAATCCATGCAATAAATAAGAGATAGTAAAACGTACCTGGCGATGCGGCATGATAAACAATACCCGTGTCCAATTTTTCAGGAATAACTGTATGACAAACCGATAGCATTACCATAAATTCATGTAAAATGGCAGATAAATTTACTGCTTTCATATCACTGATGCGAGAATTTTCGTCCTTAGATCTGCCTTCCATTATATCTTTAACCAATTCGCTGTTAGGTATTTGATCATTTATGTTCTCTGCTGCAGGACTAGGCAGACTAATAACATTGTGTTATGATTAATACAATTGAAATGGCATTTGAGGATTTAAAGCATTGAATAACTCACTCGTATAATTTACCAGCGATCGAACATCGCTTGAACTCCATTACGTTTCGTGTGAGCGTACCAGTTTTATCTGTAAAAATATAGCTGACCATACCGAGCTCCTCGTTAAGATTACTAGTGCGTGCCATTGCAGGCGTATCTGTCTCTGCATGATACATCTCAATATCCATGTTGATAAATGTTGCTTGGACAAAGCGCACCACTTCCAAAGTCACTTGCAATGAGATCGGTATCAGATTATTGAATAGAATAATGAACGTTAGGAGATTAAAGGCAAAATTTTTGGTCATTGCCTCTGAAAATATATGAAAAGATTAAATAAATTTCTTTTCTTTTAACTATCAATTTGCATGTCTCTATATCTACTTAATTAAATATATTATTACCATGCAGATCCAAGTACCAATGTCCATGTCGATTAGCATTGGTCCAAATGGCATTGAAGATCGTGGAAATGAGACACAGTAGGAGCAGTATAAAGAACAACATTAGTATTTGCGTATTCGTTAAGCGATCAAGTGTTGACCGTTTCAATGGTGCTGCGCTTGTGTTATTGCGCATCAGTTTAGTATCGTGTCCCGTGTATATGACTACACCAAAGATCCATTTGGTGTTCCTCAACATGGCACCACGTAGCAATAATTGATCAGGACCCAAGGATACACTCCTATATAAAACGCAGACGTAATTCCTCAATCCAGTTATGCTAATAGTGAAATATCATTGAAACTCACTGCTTATTTGATTCACGCAATACACCGTTGAATTCGTAAAGATGTCTATTTGGCGGTTCACACTGAATATTGCCGCGAAAATTCATCAACTCCGCAGTGTCCAATAAAACAGCAGTATTGGGAACAGCCTGCCTTATTTTCAGATTTGTCTCGCCATCTAGATTAGCCGTTTCTATGAAGGACATACCTTGCGGCTCAGACGAGGAGAGCAGAATCAGATCAGCTGGGAAGAAATTATTGTTGTGGACCTATTTAAAGAATATGAATTCTGGTATATAAAATAAGTTATTTTCTATTTCTAAAAGTCAAAGATATAACGAACCTTGACAACGTCACCAACTGCCACTGCATGCCACTGTATCCATTGCCAACGGCCATCTCTAAGTACTTCAACTTCTCGCATGTTTATCTCGTCGTCGGCTCTGTGTCGTTTCTAAAACAATGGTGAATTTCTTGAGATTTCACTGGGAGGACAAACGTGTCGAAGAGGATATAAAAAATATTAAAGGCGAGCTACCTACAATGTCCTCGACGATTTCTTTCAACGCGGATACACTCAGGATAAAGATCAGCGGTACAAGAGTTGTGTATCGTCCAGTTGGCGATACGTCTGGTATTTGCTGATGAAAAGAAAGAAGCCCATTTGAATTGTTTCCAAAGAATATTATTGATGAGTGATATCACATATAACTTTACCTGCATGAGCGCGATGAAAAGGAAGAAGCAATTGCTGTAACGTCGAAATTGCTCGAACAAGAATGATGGTACGAACGTCAAGATGGAATATTTCGCTGTTGTTATGTGGTTATTTTTGTACTTGGCCGGTTGATGTGGTGCATTGACGAAGACAATCCTTTCGTCTTGATCCTCCTGAATATGAGGTGGAGTTTGACCCTCGACCTGGGATCCACCATTTTCGGTTCTGTTGGCACCAACTGCGACAGATGAACAAGGAGAAATTAATTATCAAGACTTTTCTTTGGAACAATACGCTATTGAAGTATCGTCGACGGCGTCACTTGAAACGATTCGACGCAATAGAAGATTTCGCGGATCTATGCAATTTGAAACTGTAAACATGAAAAAGTGATTTACTGATTGCAAACATTGTGCACGCCGTGTTTCTTGCGTTCCGGAATGTGGAAACAATGAAACCAGGAATCCGAAGTTGCATTTTATTTATTTCCGGGCCGTCCGTGGTAAATGGAAAGCATAAACAAATGGATCTCCGCAGCGTCTCTAACCTCGTAAGTAACTAACACATCGATGGTTGATGTAACTTCATTTTATTCAGACTTATGCTTCAGCTATGTATTCAAATTTTTCAATGATTTATTATTTTTTATTATTCTTTGATAATTTTTTTATTATTGATAACATTGGGTTTACGGGGGACAGCTACCTACTCCGGCTACTCACAGCAGAAATTGCAGCTTACATTTTAATGGGAGAGAAAAATCCCCCGAACATGCTCAAAGAACGACGACAGAACCGAAGGACCTATCAAATATCAAAAGCTGAACACTCAACTTCAGAGGCTCTTCCACATAGTAATAATAGGAATGAACTTAGGAGTTTTAGAATTTTCAGATGTAAAAAACAACATGGACACGAAGCAACTCGACGATCCGACACAATAATTTTTTTGTAATTCTCTTGAATTTTATCTTATCAAATTATCCTGGCTAACCAAAACTCTTTAGAAAGGTCTCTCCCAAAAAGCGATCTTTTTAATTAAAATCAAATTAGGTCTAAGTTTCGTAGAACTGGGATCCATATTTACATTTTCGAGCATAACTGCATCAAGCATATACTTCAGTGCATTAAAAACGGTATTTACGAAAACACAGGCATGAATCTTTTGGCCATCAAAGGAGGCAATAAAAAATCTATGCCTGTGGCGATTGCAAATTATCCGAAATGTCGAACGATAATTAATTATACAGAACACCGATGCGACATCCCGCCTACAGTAGAACAACGGTCATGTATACATATATTCTAATTATAAAGTAGATTTCATAACAAAGTATCTCGTCGCAATTAGCTCCTGCAAATTAATAGAATAAGGTTTGTATTGAAAGATGAGTGTGAACGTGACTGGCCCTCAATGGGCACAATGGTCCATCCACATCACAGGCAGAGGCAGCGAGCAGCAGTCGGCGACTAATGGACAAAATGCTTTGGGTCAGAGTCATGACGTCACTGGCTCGATGCTGTTAGTTCATTGGTCACTGTTCTGCTACACTTTTCTGCACTTTACAAAAAAGTTCTCATTGGTCACTCAAAGATATCATCTAATAAGAATTTGCATTTTTGGAAAAGTGCAGAAAGTGTAAGCAAGGAGAACAAACCTATTAATTTTATTATATTTAACGGAATCTGAATCGTGTCATTGACAGTATGTCCGCTAGATCACAAGGTCTCAATCTGTAAAGATTATGTGACAAGGATCAATTTCGAGAGGGATTTGAGGGATGCATGCTTTCAAACACACAAATTGCCTTTACGCTAATAATTCCTTTTATTAGTTCTGTAATGGTCAAACTCTTTGTTCTCTAACGGCAGAACTGCATAGGACACGAACAGACTGCCGCTACGTCCGTATGGTGTAGGTAAATCTTAGCTTCTTGTCTGGTCTCCCATTCGTTTTGCGTCGGGCCAATCATAAGTTGTTCTAGATGACGACCGACGCGTGCGGACACGGCTTAAGGTCCTACAAATTACCCCGCAACTAAAGTGTACCTCTCAAGTAGTTGTATATATCAGAGTAATACTTTTATTACAATAAACTTTATTGAAAGTGTGGTAGCGTAACGTACCAGCCACACTAAGCTTTTTGAACACCTTGAGTCTTATTTACTGAAATTCTAAAATCACAGTAATAGCATGAAACAAAGGAGCAATCTAATGTATTGTTTTGAATTACAAAAATGTTACATTGCGATTGTGTAACTGTAATTTCAGAGTTCGACATAAAACTCGTATTAAAGTTACATTGTGATCTTCAAGAACTACAAATGATATGCCCAATACAATGCTTATGTGAAGTGGCACTGACATTTCATTTCCACTTAGGACCCCTCACATGCCACTCGTATGTTATTCTTCTTGTTGCAGACATTTATGGCTTACCCTGCTAGAGCCCGGCGAAGGTATTTTGAACGAAGGACTGCGATCACTGGCTGGGTAATAACTTATTAAACTGAACCAATCCCAAAAGCTTATTTATCACTTGATCACCTTTGAATCATAACA
>JARQSV010000521.1:120454-146707 GCA_030142285.1 Calameuta idolon | reverse complement strand
CTGGCTGGGTAATAACTTATTAAACTGAACCAATCCCAAAAGCTTATTTATCACTTGATCACCTTTGAATCATAACAAGGCTGCTGATCAATAACGCTCTGGAAGTTACGTCATTGGCAGTGACCTCAGAATGTATTGTTAGACCCCACGTTTCATTAATATTCTCAATTTAGTTCACCTAATATTGACCCCCTATTGACAACTTGATCATGCTCTCAATTGGCTGGTGCATATTGTAATGATTAAAAATACTAAAATCCTGATAGGAACAACTGGGAGTTATTATGGGAACTTTATTCTGAACTATGTTGCACAGTTTTTTTATCTAAAAGATCTAACATTGGTAATTAAGTTGCATACGAACAAAGCACTTTATAAAAGCATCTATAATTCACGTATACCATTTAAATTAACAGTGCACAGTACAAGGAAAATGCGCCAACGTATCTCTATTTACAATGGGCAAGTTTTTAAATAACAATTAACAGTGGAATAGAAAAAAAAACAAAAGAAAAATGTTAATTTTTAATTGCATTTTCTTTAATCCCCTTGCGATTCCATTTCATGGTACTTCAATAGTATTTAGCTTGATTAACTCTCAAGGGAATTAAAATAAAATATATGCGAATATAACTAGATAAGACAATACATATTACACGTAACGCCATTTTTCAAATTGGTGTAAATCGAATCAACTTACGATTATGCGCATGCATGTAAAGATTCAGCCGGGATCTCAGTACGTTGAACCGCTGCACCACAGTCTCACTAGCGAATTCCATTTCGAATGCTCTTCGCAAGGGGCTAGTTCAATTAGGTTCGTTTAATTTCGACCGAGTATACTGATAGCACGCCAGGCGTATACGTTCCATGATGATAACTGGTCAAATAGTGTCACAATCACGAAATATACAACAGTAGCGTAACGGTACAAAATAGAAACTCCAACCGTTTCCAAATTGATCTTATAACGGGAAGAAACAACCGATGAGCTACTAAGGGTATCAAACTTATTAAAAGGATTGTCATCCATTGAAAGTAATTGCCGTTTGATAAGATCGATCAGCCTATTTAGCTAATGCGTATAAATTCGAGGAATCCCGACTAGTTGTTTGAAGGTTTCTATTGGGATTAAAAGGCGTGACGATGTACGCAAGTCAACGATAATAAAGTGACGTCACTAAACAATGACCATTCTTACTCAGGAACGATTTCTAATCCGTCAGTGAAATGCTACGTATACAATCAATATGTTTCATAATTTAATTTTTATCTTCGTAAAATTTGAGCCTATGCCGAAGTAGATTATGAAAGACTTAAATATTTCCATCTTATAGCTGAACAAATATTATATGAAACCTCCATGCTCTAGCACCTTAGTAGAGTGATTAATTAACAGTTTCGGAATGTGTTTAGTTCTTGAGAAGAAGAGGACAACGGGGTAGCAGTGGGTGTAATACGCAACGTCGATCGGATAACGATCGTAGGAACGACGAGTTTACGTCACTACGTAGAAGCCGTTCGTGTGGCGCCACACCCCGTTGAGAGCGTATGGTACCTTTTGGTACGATAACACACTGACTAGAAACACGTGTATCAGCAGAAACACACAGGGAGCACACTCACTCACTTTAAAATCTATTGACGGTTCTCACACACGTACAAAAGATGAAAACTAACGACACAGCGTCCTCAACGCAATCCGCCCTCTGGACGGTCATTTCCGAAACTACGATACACGAAATTACTGATGTCTCTTCTCGCGGGAGATTTGACTACGACGTTATTATTTCTCGGGGTTTGCACCGATATACATGGCTGTGTATAAATATACATCAGTTCTTCACCGACCACCACAATTTATTTCTCCATTCTTTCTTACTCGTACCACTCGAATATTTCTATGTTCCTTTACTTTTTCCAAATGTCCATTATGCTTCACTGTGTTCACTGTATTTTTTATGCTAGACCGAATGCTACCCTTCCGATTGCCAGGGACGAAAAGGAGAAAATCAGGAAGGCGCGCTCAAAGCGTAAACTCTGGAAATACCGTCAAGAGTTGGTGGGTACGATCGCTTGTCCCCTTTTATGTCTATACAAGAGCACGTAGAGGAACGCATGCGCCTAGCAAAGGCAACAAGTTGATGCCTTAACAACGCGGTGCTGAACTCTATTGGGCCTGGACGATAATATGCGCCAATAGTGTTGTCGATAAAGATATTACCGTAGCACACAAACACAAAGCCAAGGATACCCACTTGAACATCCGCTCGACGTCAATATAATTGATACACAGAATATAAGCACCGTATAATAACGATCGTTTTTCATTTAACTTTCTCTCCAAATTGAGTAAAACACAAGCACCCGTGGCAAAGCGATTCCATACATTCGGAAGTTAAAATATTAATTCGGCGCCATTGGCATTTACACGAAATTGCTGACTGCTGGTTATGTACGACCAACTCTTTATAGAATACTTATATTACTGATTGATCAGAGGCTGCCAACGGTACTCCTGTCTTTTTGTATCACCAGGGAACGCTAAAAGCTTACTAAAGAATATACTGGTTTTCTTTTGACTTGTGACATCTTTACAGACACAGGCACAGGTAAGGTAATCAACACAGACTATAAGCTTTTTACAAGCAGATGAGAAACTACGTGTGAGTCAATTAGAACAGTGCAAAATTGTATTAATGGTCGTCGACTATAATTTACCGCATGATGGGTATAGGTGATATTCTACTTAATACTGCGAATTATCAAGAATCCACGAATAGAAAACATATAACACATTCAAGTGCGTCCATTCGAACAGAAGTCTTTGCCATTATTTCAATAATGTCAAAAGCAACGTCGCTAGTCAACACAGTACATTAATCTCGCTCTTTCGCTCCCTCCCACCGGCATCTCACCATCCGTCCCTGTCTATTTTTCTACTCCACAAGACTAATAACACTAACAAAGTATCCCCAAGTACTCGCTAACGATGTGTCTCTTGCAATAACAGTTTTTCCTTTTCGCGTGAGTTCAATTGCCATCACTCGAAATATTAACACAGTTAAGAGGGCCCTCCGCGTATGCCAGTATACCCAGAAGTCATTGCGGCTCATAGTCGTAATTAAAGGAGCACCAAATATAAATATACATTCCCAACTACGAACCTCAACGGCGCCAATAATTGTATAATTCTTTATTGTCGGATATGCGCCAAAGAAAAAATCAAAGTGTCAAGATCTTCAAAATTGGCACGCGGACAAGAACGGAAACGGAAGAGCTTCGTCGCACTTCGGAACGTGCCAGAAGCTCGTGAGAAAATTCACAGAGGACTCTGTGAACCCACCTGGTGTTGCTATCTCGCTGGGCTCAGTTTCCTGAAGTTCGATGTGTTCCCGTGTCCTTCTTCGGCCTCGATTAAGACGTTGCAAACGTGCGCCGATATTATCAACGTTATCGATGTCACCCAGATCAATGGGACTACCGATGATATAAGGCCCAATAGCTTCAATGGAGTCACCGACTTGCTCCTCGGGTTCTCCGCCGGTAGGACCATCCTGACTCGAGTTCTCGTTATGAACATTGTTCTGCAAGGGCGTGCCATCCATATGAGGGATCGAGGGAAGATCCGGAGGAGTGAACGGTCGCAACGGGCCAGTGTTTGGTACCCGGGGGTCCGCCCTGGGCGACGGTTGCATCTGTCGAGCCGGGGCCTGAAACAGTATACTTATAAGAGTTGGGCCAGTAGCAGGTATTTTTCTAACATGCTATATCAACCGAGACGATAATCGATTCAGTAATATTAACTCTCATGATTAATCTAGTGAAGGAACATACCGAGCAATATATCTTTTTCGCACTAAGGGATGTAACAGTTACGTAACATGTATACATTATACGTATTACATCACTGAGTGTAAAATCGTAACATTGCCGATACATAAAGATATGTAAATATCAGTTTGTCTCTTGCTGGCTTAATTTTCAAGGGTTCTATGCGCAAGCCGGATGCAGTCTAATTCGGAATATTCTCAAGCAACGTGAAGCATGTAAGAAGGGACTAATTTCTTTGATTTGCATTGCACATAAGCACGGTCGCTTTAACTAATTAGCTTCATCTTGGTGTTGTGTAGTGTTATTCCCTTGTGATCTGTGACCTAATCATCCAAAAGTTTAGATACTTCTTTTTCGAGGAAAATTTTAAAGACCCACAACGGCTAACGGACTAAGGACATTCTCGAATACGATAAGGTATATTGTTACGTGCCACGTATGCGGCCGATAGAACGACTCGTGTTGGGGATATTAGATATTATTTGTAAAATTGTTTTAGCCTTTGTCTTTTATGTAAGTATATGTTATAAATATATATATGTATATATATATTTATATTTGTATATGGCTGCGTGTTCGGGAAGCGTTAAAGGTCGGCGTATCACACTGCACGACAACCTCGACATTGTCGCTCATTTTGTATACGCGAAAAATGGATGCTTTTCTAAACAAGAATATGTATGTACACAGTAGAACCTCTATTATCCGAGTTATTGCGAACCGAGCCTGGTAGCCCGAATAATAAAAACGCTTGTATAATACAGGCTCAATTTTGTATGAAAATAATAGTACGATTTATGTAGTTAGGCACGACTAGTCGCATCTACTACGAACGAGCTATTGAATGCACGTCGCACATAACAATGCACGTCTTCACAAGCTCTGAATAATACGGACTACCCACCTGCTGTATTTCGGTTAATAACACAGGCTCACGCGAATAGAACGCGAGCTCGAATAACCGTGAACTCGCATGAAGCGAGCTCGAATAATCCGGGTTCTACTGGTCTCGTATCAGCAGGTCATTCTTGTTGTGAATTTAAAAAAAAATACAAAAAAATTTTTCTGACACAATTCTCTCGCCAGCTATGTCTCCTCGGACGCGTTCCGGGTGGTTTCCTTATCAAATGTCTGATCTTACTGTTAACCGGCTCTACAACGTTTAATTAATGTCTATCGTGTGTATCTGTGCTCTTAGAAATAATTATTTTCCTTTTCAACAAGCGATAAAAGGGTTACCGAAATCATTATCAAACTATTGGATAACGCTTAAAGAGGTTCTTTTTGTATGTGACAGAATACGAATTCGGCAACAATATGTTCTTATATTAATATTTTTTTTTAAGTGTTTCATTCGCGGATTTCGTCATTTTGAAAACAGTGAGAACATCTATTGGTACTTTGAGAGATATGGAGCCAAGAAATGGAAAATCAGATTTTTGACACGTATCTTCTATGAGTATCGATCACATTTCTTGTGCATTGATATTTGGAATTATTTTAACTATTTGCTGTCCAATGATAGAATTTACATAAAGGCATAAAAATAATATATGTTGAACCTTTTATTTAACATTCTTAATTTACCCAGCGTGTAACGAAGATGTACGCGAATTAAATAGACATAATAAAAATTAAAGCACGTGCCACTATGCCATTGATGCGCCTAGTCTAGTTAAACACTTAACCCGTTTCTTCTTAATTCGAAGAATACTACGGCTTGATAACTCATTACTCTCATTAAAAGACATTAAGGATATTTGTGCCGAACATGCAGGAGAGGGATGAGATAGATGGGCTGCGGCTAACGCGTTAGCATACGAGAGAGACAGCAGCATCTTCGTGACTGCGTTAGAAAGAGAAAAATAACGAAAATATTTCGATTGTTCGGCGAATCTCAAAATTTATTCCATCAGTTGTTTTTTAATTTAGATACACACTCTCAAAGCATCTCCTCCAATCTGTTAGTTTTCAATTCGGATCGAATAGAAATAGTCTAAGAAAATCGATACGGTCTATTTTCGTAAACCAGTTTTCCTGACTTTCCACGTAAATCTTTGTCACTTTAGGCAGACGTTGTTAAGAAAAACCTAGACGGACAATAATTTCAAAAATTGTAAAAAAAAATTCAGCGTACTTTTATCTACAAACTAGCATAGTTCCGAGGCAATCGAAGAGAAACTACTTTTGGCACAAATTCCCTAAAAGAAGTAAGTCGTTCTGGTAATATCATATTTGGATCTAGAAACAAATATATATTAAAACTTTGTCGTGAAGAAGAGTTTTTAATTTTCTCTCGAACGTCGTTATTGTTACTCACGATAGAAAAATGTAAACTGTCAATTACTCTATATTAAAATGTTAGAGTCCCGGCAACGAGTAATAACATTCTACGCTTGCCAAGAGCACAGAGTGCAGTGAATTCCTATGCTATTCTCCTCGCAGTCGAATTGGCCGTGGCTCTATCCACGCGACTGCTCGCACGTGCACGCAGCGATGGGCCGCATGACTCGCATCACTGGCAACTATGTATAGCGAGGAAATAAGGTAACAAGTAACACAGCCCGAGAATGTTTAATCGTTTTGTCGATGCAGCAAAACAAAATAAACGTGTTAACAAGCCATGAGGATGCTAATAGCAAAGGAAGCCAGAGTTAGCCAATGTAACTACCAATAGCCATAGAGGATGAGGGGGATGTAGATACATTTCCATTACTTACTATTCTCAGACGTGTAATCCGAGGCGGATTGACGGTGGATGTACTGCCGCGATTGCCCAGATTTATCGCGCCGCGGGTGATCGGCAGTATCCAACGAGCGAGAAGAAGAAGAAGAATTCCGAAAGCAAAGTAACCCGAAATCGTCGCAAGAACGATACAATTACTTGATTTTCAGTTAAATAATCGCATTAACACCAAGTGCATCTCTCTTGTATATGCGGGTTAAAAGGCAACTTTGGCAAGTTAACGTGATAAAGATATGGGGAAAAAGAGGTATGTAAAAATTCCTTAAGGCACTTTAGGTATCCCAGAGCACAAATTCAAACAGCAACCTATGCTGCCTGTTACGGTCTTCCGTGCATAGGACAGAAGCGCGCCAACTGTTCGAGTCTCATATCACCTCACTGTCGGGGGACTTCGGCGAGCAGTGCAACCGTCGGTTCACCATAAACGTCAGCGAAACAAACGATTAACACGGAATAGATCAGTGATGTTTGATAAGATTCACCGGATATATATATATATATATTAACACCGTATTCTCATGCGGTAAGTAATAAACTAAAAGATAAAAAAATGAGCGAGATGGAAGGCGAGAAAAAGTGGAAACGAGTGAGACAGTGGAAAAGAGAGAAAGAAAAATGACGGGAACGAGATGAAGAATTTCGCAAAAAAAAAAATGAAAAGTGATGTAAACGGTCTATTCTTCTCTGCACAATTTATCGAGCCTCCGTCAAATGAGAGTATTCAAACGCACCCAGGTTGACGGCTCTACAGCTGCCACAGAGGCGGCTTGAGGCCAACTGCCAAAAGCTGCGTCCTGTTCTACACACGAGGCCTCCTCCCTATCCTGGCACTCGCTCCCCACGCTCAGGGCGTTCTCTATCGATAAGTGGTATATTCCACCACCTTTACCTGAAAGCCTACTACTCTTCCGTTTTATCAGCGGACTCGCCCTTCCTTTACCTCTATAGGTAGGTAGGGTGGCCATCATCGACGCGACTAGTCCTGATGCTTCTGTCGGCGTGACACGGGGAAGCTTTACTTAAGCCTGTATTCATATAACCTCTCCATGTCTATTTCCATTGAGGTCCGGTATACTTGTATAACACGCATATCTGACTGCACGCGGCTGTCTAATATGAACGTACGTGCTAGATTTGATATTCAGCACGAAATCATTTTAATCAAGAACCATTAGTTAGAGACGTCAAAATGAATTCGTAGTGTATCTTACTTGTCAAAGATCTTAAAATATACTGATCACGTCTGAGCTGTAGGTTTCAGCCTGAATAGCCCTGTATAGTGTCATATTACGATATGTTATATATATAGTACAGCCCGAACTGTCCTGAAGGACAACGTCGCGCTCTTCCGGAAGTTAGTGGACAGGTGAACCTCACGTAACGTGCCCATCCCAGTCGATGAGGATGGCCTAGGCTTATCGTCACTCCCGTAAAACCGTCAGGTTCCTGTATTAAAGAAACACGCGATGCACCCTCAAATGTATAGTTTCTGTCCGATCTACAGTTTCAACTCACTCAACTAAAATTACACACGTGTAATTAATCATTGTTTTTTGTCAATTATTAAATATAGATATAGTCGTAAATCTTTGTATATTCTTCTTCTTCTTGGTCCGATTGGCTTTATGCTCTTTCAGAGCCAAGTGCCAGAATTTTATCTTGAGAATACTTATTGATGAGGCATATTCGTTAATGAATAATACTCGCATGAAGAAAGCACGTATATAAAAGTGTTGATTTTTATCGATTTCAGGAACACAAATTGCTTCAAGCCTAATTTTATTGTCATGGAAGCCATGTTCCGGAACACATAATTCTATACTACGCCTTAATCGTACTACCGTTTCTTTCCTACCATTTTCACTACCACCCACCACATCCAGAACACATTCTATTTTTACTCTACACATTATATACATATATAGTAAATGGTAATAATCGATTCAACGTTAAAGATCATCGTGGTCGTGGACGACAATTTTCATCGAGCCAACTTTATGTCGTGTGGATGACCTTTATACGAGAACTAGGTTGCAGGGTCCTAGCAGTAAAGGATACACTGGTTAAATGTCATTCGGGGTCTTGCACTAAAGGCTTCTCGGGTTACAAGTCATTTTACGCGTTTACTTTAGAAAATCGTCCTCGTCGCTTTTCCAAATATTCGACTGTAATTTTATCGAGTACATCGGACCAGTGGCAAACATTTATTTCACCAATCGTACTCGTCAACAATGCGATCATTTCATTCGGGACTATCGTAGAGCCATGGGTGTGGCTTTTTTACTTAAGCAGGGTACACTCTCGGCGATATCTTTCACGAACGGGTGCCACGCCCTGCTGTGGACGATAATATGCCCCGGCAACGGATATACTTACAAATCAGGAAACCAAAAGGAAAAATAATTATATATATTAAACAGGAACAAACAAAAGGACGATAACAAAAATGTGTCAAAGAAAAATATTTCTCTCACAATTTATACGCGGCAGGCATATCACACACGTGTATTACGTACGCATCGGTATTTGTAATACTATTATGGGTTTTACGCTTACCGGTTCCATATTGCGTCACTTTTATTTCGGCTCATAGTCTACCAGAGTGAAGTAAGCATCATGTGCACAGTGCTTATTTACGTGAAGTCAGGTGGTGAAAATTTAATATTGCCGCCTTAATGACATAGTCAAGGATATCAATTATAGGAATCTATAGGTATGTACTATCTTTTATTGGAATTCTGACAAATGGAACGCCAGGTGAAAACGGAAATGTGAATCACAACATGATATCAGATAAATGTGATTGAACGGTGTTATCGCAGACTGAAAGTCACGTCTTGTGATAAACGATTATATGGAAGAGATTCTTTCCGTAAGAATCAAAAGTTAACGGACTTGAAGTGCTTTCGTAATTGTTCTTGTAATAAAGGGTATGCCAGAAAAAAGGTGAGACATTCTTACTTGTGCAACAGGCGTCGTTAAAAATGTAGAAGTTTGAAATTCGAGCTTGAGCATACATGCCATTGATATACTCCGGTAATCGAATAGGTAAAAAGGGCGAGTAAAAAATATTTAAAAGCAGTCATATCGATCTTGGGTAATCAACGCTATTGCTAACAATATACATTATGTATATAGACATAATTCACATTATCGCACCATAGCAATAACGCAATTGAAAAACTTCGAAGAAATTTATGTAAATTAATGTAATGTATTTGTAGACCCAATATTCTTAAATCGTAATAGCAAACTTTCTAGAATAAATATTCAAATCAATTTTATATAAATGTCTATATATAAAGGAAAATACATTTATTATGTAAAATATAAATGCTGATGGCATAACCTGACCATTCAAATATCATATAATTTGTGCCGTACAAAGGAGTTTTCGTAGCTCTATCCTTATAGAAATCTATATGAAATATCTATTATTCTTTAATAGAATGCCAACTTTGACACAACAAAGTTTAGTGCAAGAATAAAGGTTGTAATAAATTTTGATTTATAGGCTTTGCAATTTTCATGGCATTACATAATTAATTACAGTATTTTCATATTATTTTGTTATACAGGTTGTTCCACTTAAACTTTTACACCGAAGAACCTCGAAAACAAGGTTGTGATACGACTTCGAAACGAAAAAAAAATATGAAGAATCGTATCGAAGTAAAGTAATCAACAAACTTCGGGGCCTTCTTGGACCTCTTGCTTTGATCCACGTGAGAAATGATCTTGATGAAATTTTAATATTTTTTAGCATAAAATACAAAACCGTCATCGAAAAAGGGATCATCGTTCAGAACAATCCAGTTGGGCCCCCAGTTCAAACGAATGATAGTATTTCAAGCCAAGTCCCGAAACTCATAAAAAAAATGACTACACTTCCACACAATCGTTACGGGATATGTCGCTAGCCGTACACGTAAGCAAAATAAATATACATAGACTAGAGACTCGCCAGGTTGTTCACACAAGATAAACTACATATTCAGCATATATTTGACACATTGAATACGTCAAATTGATTGGTATATATACAAACATTAAAAAAAAAATAATTCGACGGACAACCTGACGTCATTTTAAGCCCTCTTCGTGTTTTGACGAAAAACTTAGATACAATGGTATTGAAGGGCTCTGCCGTGACCACGAAATGCAAACATCCACGTAATGGCCGATTGCGTGACCACGTTGTTTCGAAGAACAAAGGGAAGCTCGCGTGTCTCCTGGTGAAAAGTTGAAAAGATGATTCTCTAGCAGCCCACCAGGTGCTATATTAAAGTGTCTCGTGGCACATGTATACATACGAAGTAATGTATCGTAGTATTCTATACTAGTAGGGCATTCGGAACGGCCACACCCTCGTCAATATGTTCTTATACAACGCAAAGCCTACAACCCTGATCATATAGACTCTTCTGTCTCCTGGAATCGACGATTCGCGTCTGGGTACCTTGTCTTTGTCCAGACTTAATGAGAAACGATCGTGAGTCTGCCGATTATTATCTGTCGGTCGTGCGTGTCAATCATACAGAAGAATCAGACCCAATTACTCCTCGCTGTCGTTTGTTTTGCCCAATTGGATACCTACTGTCCACCTATTGTCACTGTCTATATACGTATATCAGCTCTGTTGGTTCTCCAGCAGTATTTCCCGGGGACAATCAATATTCATTCTGATTTAAAAACTCTGCTTTTCATGTTCCGTCCTACTACATTGCGGTTTCGTATTACGCGAACACATGAAATTCCCAATAGAGATATCACTTTTTTATATCCAACGTTTGCTATGTATATATACTTTTTGTCAATTTACACAAATTTATTCGTGGCAAGGAATCTTCATGCATTCGTAAAATCCACTCCTAGAGCAATTTCTCTGGTGCACAATGAACCGTGTCTCTTTAAGGAAATAATGACTGATATATATGTATAAGTGGTGCAAAGGGGCTTGACACGTTATCACACAATGGCTCAGAGGGATCGCCTAGTTTCTGCCAAAAATAATACCAATGAAGTGAAATAAAGATTACTTGATTAAAGCTACGATAATGTTACTAAATCAGGGCCGATAAAGTTTGCCTAATCTGGCACTCACGTGAAATGCGTTAAAAACCGGATGATGCGCTAGTCCGCTTCCCGATAGGTGCCCCATTGGCCATTAGAAAAATTGGATCAGGCCCTAAGTTCTGCCCAATTTATATTTCTACCCGGATGTGTAATGCAATTATTATATGGAATAAATATAATCTAGCGTAACGTCAGAAATGATGATTTCATACTATCGACGAAGTAGAAAACGAAAGACAAATCGTTCCTACTCTATCGATTTTTGTCCGGCCTGCTTATTGTCAAACCTTTGGGAACTTTACTCGGGATCTGCTTGTTATTTGCACCCTAAACTCCGTTTCACACGATCCAAGCTAGAACCAGTATTGAACTGAGATTATCAGTATAGAAATCATAACTATAAACCTTTTACGTAGTTTCATTTTTTTCCGCTTTGGCGCTGAGAGCGTCTATCTGCATTATCGACAATAGTCGGTTATATCGTTAACTGAAGAGGTAAATAGACATCTTACGGTATACGTGGACTTTATCCATTGAAATACTATACATATTGTAACGCGGTGTCCGCGGGTCTGATTCATAAAAATCATACGGAGACGGACAGCTGTCTCGTCTACGTGAGCTGCCAGTAGAATGCCAACGGGGACCACAGGCCATGGCAAGGGGAAAGCTGGGAGCGGAAAAAGCCACGCCAAGCTCTCAGGAGTCGAACGGGAGAGATCGGGGCCGCCCGACAACTGCAACCATGGGCGCCACGAGTATGGTCATCAAAGAACGTTCCTCTTTACCATTGCAGGATAAGGAGCCAGCGGAAACCACTGGTCGAGAGGACTTCCGGTGAGCTAGGAGAAAAAGGCTCGACGGATCGAGCTAGTGTCGAGACACCTGGCGCCTAAAAAGGTTGATTGCGTTGGGAGGCATTTGTGACGAGGGAGGGGTTACATCGTGAGCACATAGAAAAACACTCGTTACAATACATACAGGGTGTCTCACTTTAAGTTTAACACAGAAGTACTTCGAAAAGGAGTTTTTAAGAAAAATTTTACAAATAAAAGTTCTAGAATTTCAAGGAGGTTAACGGATGGTCTGAATAAATTTTTGGCCCGAAATAAGGGCTCAACTCGATTTTTCTAAATGAAGAGCTTCATTTTCGATGACGATTTTGGATTTTATGCTAAAAAATTTCGCTCTTAATTCGTTTTATAGTTATCTCAAAGTATTCCGCCCTTATATTGCGTCCGAAAACTGATGTAGGTTTAGAAGTTAATTCGAGCCTAATGAGGCCCCGGACACCGGGAATCATGAACTTGTGTCCCAGGTTGCATTTCAAGTCGTCGTTTAACCTCTTGCTTGATAATTCAGGTAATTAAGGCACAGCCGATTCAGATAAGGTAAAGACGTAGGAATAGCTACTTTAATCATCATTCGATAATCAACAATAATCGACGGCCGCCCGATCGCTAGGGCCCCTATAACGCTTGAGTCGCAAAGTTACTAAATTTATGGAATAAACTTGTCTCTCGGTCTCTTGGCCCCCCTTTCCACGCAACGTAATTTAAGACGCGCATGCAGATTAACCAAGCTTCAAGTTATCAAACCAGGTTTATAGTTATATTAATTTCCGACAATCCCCGCCGCTCACATCACAACAGTAAAGGCATATAAACCAATCTGTTATGCAACGGGCAGCTAACTTTAGCCAACTGTAACCTCAGGAGCTAGAACCCATGAATTTACCAGGTCCATAAATAATGAAAATGAAGAAAAACTCTAATACCCGCAAAGACTCACAAATGATATAACGTTTGTCGGTCTGCTTTAAAGCAAGCTTTATCGGTCGTCACTTTATGTTTTATTATAATCCCATCTCGATCTCGATCATTTGGTATCGACTGTTTCGGAAACGACATTGAATTGGGACAAGATAAACCGACTTCATGCAAAGAGAATGACTATGGCCTATGTCTTTTTCTCTTGTTATTAGTTCTATTGCCTTAAGATCGATGGCTATAGTCAGTGATATAAGAATAGACTGCACCTAATTAATAATAATTGAAACGAAGGTACAATCGAACTGACGGTAAGTTCAAGGGAAATTGAAGATTCCTTCGTGGGTTATAAAGTGCAGAGCGATCAAGATATTCAAAAGTCTTAGCCATAATCCATGTTCGGACGTCACGTTTGATTTGCTACGTTTTTCTCCGTTCGCAATTATTGTCGTTTATAAATGGAATTTATTTACCCTGACAATTCGGTCTTGAAGCAGCCGCTCAGAGCGAGACAGAAGTTACTTCTAATAAAAATTGAACGTCACGAAAAATGAATTAGGCACCTATTGTGTACCAAAAATGATTGTTGCATACGTAAGCACATGTGTATTCGCTTTAACTTCGTTATTTGCACAACTTGCGTGCAACGTACCAAACGTACGTGCAATACAGATGTTCTAAGCGATTAAAAACATACTTAAGAACTTTAGGGAAATATTTTGAGCGATAAGGAAAATTGATAACGTACATATATACATATATGCACGTACCACATCGCATGCTGCAACGATTCTAACACACATAATAAATTCTCTGGCGAACACCCTGACTAGTATACTACCGATCATCGTGTTTGAAGGGATCCTATTTCTAAAGAAGCGAAGATAGGGATCGCCAAATGTCTGAAAATTATGATAATAATTCGAAGTACATATAACACGCATTTACAGGGCCAGTCGTGCCCTGCGTGTCGAACAAGCAGCATTTGAAGAGCGCTCTAGGTAGTATACTGATCAGGTTGTGTAAGAGTGATTGAAAAATAATGTTTTCATAGACTATAGAATATTCATTATTTTTCGGCTCTGTTGGACCACAAGACTGCTTAGAAGTGAAAAAATCTAGCAATCGTAAGTGTACGGAGATTTCATTTGGAGCAGGTAAGGGTGCTAAAAAGATGTATAATTTTCAAGTATTTTTCATCATGTGATAATTATGGCTCACCATGCTCCTAAAACATACGCTCGCGCGCAGCCTGTGTTTATTGTTAGTCCGTCTATTTGATTATGCTAGAAATTCGCCGCTATATTGGTGATGCTACACGTGTGTTTATGTGTTCAGAGGAGGGAGTGAAAACACAGTCATCGCGTAATAAAAAAAATACTTGATAATTTTACATGTTTCTAGACACATATTTTTCCAAATGAAATGTTCACATACTTTTAATTACTATAATTATTTTACACTTCTAAGCAGTATGTGAGCTTCGGGAAAAAAAAAACATAAGCCGTGTTATCACTATGAGAAATAAATATACTTTGCAGAGATAAGCAAAACCACTAACACAGTCTTTTATAAGGATCTCTCTAGTTTATGAAATCACCCGACTTTTTGTTTCAGTGCCATACAACAAAAGTCCGATAGGAAAAGAAAAACAAAAATGCACCACTTTCCCCGAAGTTTCCGACCCATGTTTGCATTTCACTTAGTGTCTTTGCGCGAAACTATTCTATCCAGTCGAGATTGATTTAGTTGGATTCTACGCGTTCTGGTGACTCGATTTCAGCTATTAAAAATGAAGAAAGGTCAATTCCAACAGATGTTATCCGCAAAAGAAGTTTGCAGATAGTATATTACCCAGTTGCCTGACAGAAGGACGTCAGAAAATAATTTTATTATTACGTCACGCTCTAAAAACGCGTACAATAAATCCAGCAATGACTAAACCACCTTGAGGAGGTACGACTATTACAACAAATCATTTTCATAAATAAACAAAGCATTTATATATTGTTCTTAACAGCCGCATAAACGTCGTGCGTGAAAAGTTTTAAAAGAAAAATTGATCGTCTTGTTTCTGAGCATACTCAGTGAAAATAACAAATGTCACGATGCAAATACACTTGTCTTAATTCAATGTCATGTATTTTGGTTTCCAAACGGTAAAAATTCATGAAATTTTTTTATTTCACTTTGAAAATTACTACTATAAGTTTTTTAATTAAGGCAGTTGAAATTATCTTTTCAACTTTTTAAAGAAATATTTTAATAACAATGTAAAAATTAAAAAATGTATATGTATCTGCTCTTTGGCTTGGGTTTATGATGGATATGTGTGTAGTATACATTTTTGAGAATGGCGGTATACCGGTTACTCGCGAAAGTGGAAAAACAAGTATATACTTACATACAATAGGAACAGTTGTGTCTCTTTAAGAAACAGCTCCAGTAAATTGACATTCGTATTGAAATCACTATATATAGATGTAGTTTATGTGAACGTGTCCATTTACTCGTGAAGTCACCCTGACTGAGATATAACGATTTTGAAATCACAATTGAGAGCTTAGGATTCGTGGACTGTTATATTGCGTGATATAATTTCGACAATGTTTTGTTTGGTGTGGGTGCATGGCGTCATTTGAGCCTCGTGGAACCGCGCCTTTAATGTCGCGATAATACGGATGTGCCTGACGTCAATTTGTGCGTGTGCAGGTTAGAGTTTGTATGCACCTACCTCGTTCCACGCGTCTTTTTTATTTATCGTTATAC
The DNA here is from genome assembly GCA_030142285.1 of Calameuta idolon. Lineage (NCBI taxonomy): Eukaryota > Metazoa > Arthropoda > Insecta > Hymenoptera > Cephidae > Calameuta > Calameuta idolon. The sequence continues at coordinate 130,513 of JARQSV010000521.1, read as the reverse complement.
TACTCGTTATTGCAGTCGGACCTGCGGCACTGAAGCCTCTAGCACTGGTCAGCCTCCGGTATTGCCCGTTTGAAAACATTTTAAATTAACAATTTTTGCCAGCGCTGTCAGTCGCTAAGCTGTGGGGCTATTTGCGGATGCATCGTCTTTCACATTTTCGACTAGTCCGTCTTTCGTGTATTCAGCGTACATTCCAAACAATATTTTTAGTATACATATATTTCCTCTACCAAATATCTTCTCCTGTAGCCTAGTATATACATATACTACGTCTAGGGAGACTGATCTCCCTGACTACGTCCCTGGCGCTCAAATGCGATTGGATGTCAGAAAGGTTAGATAAAACGGTCAGTGCCTAAAACTTCTATTAACATTCGTCTGTCAGTGTCTGAGGTTCGACTGTAATTCATCCGTAAACATTCAACTGAATAAATACACTGGTATCTCAAATTTATAAATTCATTGACCACATCTTAATCTATAGGTATTATCTTATACTATGGAAATGTTTACGATTGTCGATTACTTTAAAAATTAGATACATTCTTCAAGAGCAAAAATATTTATGAAAAGTTGAGCTATCTTGGTATTCTTGTGGCAATCAATAAAACGTTTTTAATATATAAAGTGATTCTAGTTCATTCAGAACAAAACCATGTAGATAAGCCCCAAGAGCAACGTCTCCCTCCTTCCCTCACGTAGGAATCGACAATATGCGTTGCTGAATTTTCCAATAAAATTCTAAAAACGATAACAATGTCATAGGTAATATTTTGATTGGTACGGCAAAAACTAGTATATATATCGAAAACAGTTAATCTTAAATCAGCAGAATCGATAAAACTGTGAATTTATATTCGGACTCAGCTGGTATAGGAGGTTGATTCAGCTTAACCTCAAATGGTAGCTCGACGCTACGGTTCATGACTCTTCGTAACAAAAAGGTGGAATAAAAAAATACTCACCAGTTCCTAATTGTGTAATCGAAGTATTTATGCTATTATATGCATGTCGCCAGCTCGTCAGCATCTCACGGCGTCAAAGAAAGTCTAGCACAACAGTGAAATCACACACTGGCTGAGTGCGCATCTGTGCGCGAACTAAATTACAACTTAAAGAACGGAGAGTGTGAAACGTCGTAAAGAGTCTTCAATACAAGAGAAATGAATATATAAAATATTGGATAACATAAAATGATTACTAATATATTTATAGCATTTTTACAAACTAGAAAAGTTAATGATTAACATTTAAAAAATACAGTCGGACTTCAGGCATTGACAGACCAATGCATGAAGTCAGTGGCTATGTTTCCACCGGAGTCGAACGAGAGTTGAAACTCGTTGAAATACATTGAATGTATACCTATAGTTCAATAATATATAGTTATGCAACATACGTATTTCATTTCTCAACTTGACTTCGGTGGAAGCAGCGTTTAGTATAGATAGGTATAGAGGTGCCAAGGACGTGGTGGGAATATGTCAAACACGTATTGTAGCAAAATTATAATTCCAATTCCGGCGGGTAGATGGCGCTCCGAAAAACCTGTAGGGTCAGCACAATCGCCTTACACGCAAACCGTGGAAACGCACCCTTAGGTACCTAGGCGATAGCAACGCCACAGCTAGGCGTAGAGAATTCTAGTCTGTTCTGTCCGCTCTCCATGTGTACGTACTTACGCTAACATTAGGCCTCCTGTAATTTTTTATAATAAAAAGTTAAAATCATAGATTTGTGGTATATCCCAATATAATTGTGCAAAGAACAAATCGTATTATGTGGGTGGATTAGTACAGATCCCTACAAACCCATGCTATCTTGTGGCGCTGCCTATGAGTGGGGATTTGTATTAAAAGAGACTGTAGCGCGCATGCGCAAGTTGGGCGCGGGAAACGAGCACCATTTATTCCGCGTGACATTAATACCTTTTGAAGATAAACTGAGTTTATGCATTGAACCGCGTTAAAGAAAACGGGCGTTAGGGTGTATATTTCGTAATTGAACCATAGGACTTTAAATTATTATGACTGGTTACTCATTCATCAAACGCTTGCGTTAGTCTTACGTTTTTTTATGTGTGATGGCCCTTACAATTAAATGGTCAAGATCGGTAATTTTTAGTTATTCACTTTGTGTCGATTCGTGTTAACACAAATACTCACTATTCGCTGGCTCCAGGGGAATATTTTCGAAATGACCAATGATACAGTTTGGTGTCGACTTAAGTGACAGTTTCGTTATCGCCATCTTGGCCGCCATATCCATGATAGTAACTATGACTACGTTTACACGGCGGTCTTAAACCGGTCTAATTAATACTGATCTAAAGGAATAGACAAACCATAGACATTTTTATTTGTGAGGAACATTTGGGATTGGTCAATTCCTTTTGATCAGTATAAAAAGTAATCCATGTGTGGACTGTTGTGGACGCGTATACCATTTTTGGACAGTTCCAGACAGTTCGTATTCAAACAAAAGTGTTCTGTGATTCAAACGAACCTTTGATGAGTGTGATTATGCTGGGTAGGTCCTTATCGTGTATTATTACGACTGATCACGACTCTCGTCTTTTCTGTTATGGTTGTTACATTTATAAGGACATTAAATTTTTAGAAAATTAATTTCATTGTGGCTTTTGCCAAAACTTGAAAGAAAGTATGGATTTCAATGAACAGAGTGCATTTGAAATGCTGAATATACTTCGCAGAGGACATACTCTGGAGAAATGCAGAATATTAACCTACATTTGCAGGTAAATGAAATTATAAAGTTATATATATATATATATAGTTAACCATATGTAACTCATAATTATTAGTTATGTATATGTGATATATACTTATAAATATGAGTTATAAATATATCTAAAGGCTAGATTAAGGATAGTATAAGAATGGCTTTAATTACACCACAATCTACAAGGTTTTTTCTAAAAAGTTCGTATGTAACATTGTTATTCTATGGTATCTTAATCTACTATAGTCATTAATAAGCCCATCAATGCTCCAAGAATCTAATATTGAAAAAATTGTTGTAAAACAGTCTGGACACTGCTTATGTTCCTCGTAGTAGTCCTTGTATATAAAAAAATCGTGGTTGACTATACTCAAATTATAGATGCACATAATGGAAATACTTAACTAGTCCTTTTGTATATTTATACACACATATACAAAAGTTACATTTTTATAGAATACTCCTTATTTACTGTTAAAAAGTTTGTAATAAGGTAATATTTATTTGTATTAATATGACAAAATGGTTTGCTAAAATATAGACAGTATGGTCACTATTATAAGAGTATATAATTAAAATTCTTTGTTTATTTATTACTATACAGCTATTATGAAAAACAGTGTCAAAGCCTGTTACATATTTATATTGATAAACAGTAGCATATTCTATAAATAAATATTGTTTATTTACTTATGTATAATTAATACTAACTTGCAGTAATATGGATAGATTCAAAGCAACAGAGGCTCTCACAGATGATCAATATAGAGAACTTTGTGAATTAATCATTATTTTATTGACAAGTGATGATCAAGTATTATCTTCTAATGCCGGTATTACATTGAATAAAATTCTTTGTACGCTGGAAACGCACAGACTGCATTTTTTTCAAGCTGTTTTGCAAATAGATAGAAAAAGCAGGTGAGTTAAAATATAAATAAATTTGATACATCTGTAAAACAATATTGTCATCCACTGTTATGATGTAGGTTAAGGATTTTTCAATTCTTGGAAGATGTTCAGGATAGTATTCTATTGACAGCAGTAAATGATGTAATGGTCATTCCATTTTTCCATGACTGTATGAACAGTATCCAATCTGACAGCATGGAATGGATAACAGAAAATATATCAATGGATAACTTTCAAATATTAACAGACGCTGAAAATAAAAGATTGTCTGATGCTGAACAACTTGAAGAAAAGATAATTGATTATACACTTAATATGCTAAAAAGAATGTATAAACTATCTACTTGTGCATCTAATTGGGATGTCCATCAGGTAGCATTCTTTTATTATTATAAAGTACCTTCCCATGTAAAACAAATCTGTACAAGATGGATAACTCAAAAAATCAGATCCCTCATGGGCAAAAATCAGTCATCATGTGACTATTTTCTTGGATGACCTTTTTGATATGACTGAATCTAACCAATGATGGATTTGGTTTTCCAAACTATCAGTCTTGTATGACTAGTTAATATGTTGTGGAAAAGTATCTTAAAAATTGATGTACAGAAATATTACTGTTTATTCATTCATATAATACTATCTTATTACATTTTTTTCAGTTTGATTCATTGTTAATGAATAAAGTAATAACTTTAGCATATATGGGTCATAAGCGTCAACGAAGATCAGCAATAAGACTTTTACAGCAAGCAGTAGAAACTGATTTAGTAAATAACATACGTAAAAACTTTTTAGATATATGGCAAAGGTATAAAACAATGTTACAAAGCGTGTATTGCAAACGTATTGCTCTTTTGGTGGAAGTATGTGATCCAGATTGGGCTAGTTTATGGAATATTAGTGTACAGTTACTAGGTACCGATCTTCATCATGGTGCTAATTTAATCAACAATTTACTTAGTGTGGAGGAAAAGGCTTTTAAGTCTACTGATACTATCATTCGTAGGTGAATATCTTAAAATATATCATTTACACACAATATATTTTGTATATACTAATTTTTACTTTGTATATTTATACAGGCAAGCTTTTGGATCATGGAAAATATTAATTGATAACTTTGCTCTAGATCTACAAGAGCTTGCAACTGCAAGAAGAATAAAACTTCTTTGTATTCCTTTAAACGCTAAAAATAGTAAGACTGAATTGATAACAATTACGAAATTAGAAGTTTGGTGGCATTTAATTGTTAAACTGTACAATGATCTTTCAAAATTTGTTAGTTGTGTATTAGTACCATTTTTGAACTTTGCATTTGGACCACTTGGAGATACCCCATTACTTTCTCATAAATTGAATACAGTCGCTTCTGCTGGAAAAAGATTTTTAAAGGCAAACGTTCTTGCTATTGATATTTTGCTGCAATTGCTAACTCCGAAAGCGAAAGAATGTCAAATAATCGTTCCTACGTTAACGGAAAGACTTCTCCATGGCATTCCGAATTCAATTTTTCGGCAAAGCTACAAAAGTTTTATTCATAGTGTAGGCGAAGCTTCAATTATAGTCAACGACTTAAGTAATATGGAAGTTGAAAGAAAACAAAACATTATTACGGCACTGTGGGCGAATTTGATACATTATGTCAAGGAACTTGACATGGACTGCCAGGTCAGTTACATTGCACAATTTGCAAACAATATTTTCATATATATACATAATACGTATGTTCGCAGGCTTCGGCGTATAATGACATTATATTAATTTTGATGGAAATAGATGACCATGTTTCCAATAAACAGAACATACAAAGTTTGCTCGTCAGTGTAATTATGGCTAATGTCAGCAGCAATTCTATTAATTATATATTTGCAACTAATAAATTCATACATTTTATGTTGAAACTTCTAACTCCAGAAACATTCTTAAAAACTGACAAGTATGTATTATTTTTATTGGTGCAAACTAAAGAATGAATTGAAGTGATATGTAATGAAAAGTAGTAGATGTATAGTCCGATCAAAACGAGCGTAAAAGTATACAACATATTTAGTATAACCATTTAAAACATAATAATTATTAGTACAGTCAAATTGACAAGAAACAATGTATATACTTTGTAACACAAATTTTGTAATTATAAATTCCAGAGGACCAATTTTGTACACTATTTTGTTGGTTAAACATTCGCGCTATTGATTCGTTTTGAATGTTTCACAGGTTTTTTTGTTTATCAAAGAATACTCTATAAATTCACTTAATCAGATTTTTCGTTTAGCTTCTCACTTATTAACAATTCCTGTTTATTTAGTCACTAAATTTTTTTGTAAATGAATAGTCCCATTAAAAATATATCTGTCTAAAAATTAAATTTAGTAAGTGTTTACCAACAAATCGTTGGTTGTAATGGTCATTAGAAATATTCTGCATTAATTCAATCCCCATTAATTCCGATAATAAATATTTGTCAATAGAATTCATTGAAATTTACATAATTCGCAATTCGCAATTTACATACTTCACATAATAGACAAACAATTCGCCATGTGCTCATCACAAAAAGGGTGAAAGTGGTGTAGTTATTGTTATTTAGGCAGATCCTGCTATCTAAATTATATTAATTAAGATGGAAATATCTTGTTAAAGGAAACACTATGAAGCGATTAAACAACTGTTGCGGCAAGGCATAAAATCAAATAATTTAGTACCGGACAAGCCTGATATGCTTGAAATTATCAAAACAATTCACGATGAAATGGTTTCCTTAAAATTGGAGGCGTCTAACAGGTGCGTATGATTATATACTTTTTAAGTTGCTAAAATGTCATTACAACTTACAGCATGATCATATCTTTTCTAGCTTTGGTATATCAGAATTATGGTGTGCCCTAGCTGATGCTTTATTGCATTATGTTACGGATTCTCAATTTCGCCAAGGCAATGTCGAAGAACATGCTTTCACAATAATAGAAAGTGTACTCAATTTTCCATTCACGTATATTGTCTTAAATGATCACACTCAGGTTAGTACAATAAACAAAATGATTCTTTAGTTTCGCACCAAAATCTGGTGATATAAGTCGGCGATTTTGACAGTTACGACATATGTCACAAAAGTAAACAATGACCCAAAAATCCAGGGCTAGGTTAGTTTAATGTTTAATAGTTTAATGCGAAATTTATTACATACTGGTAATCTTAAATTGTTATTAATATTTACATTTAATATTAAACTATAGAAATTTAAAATTAAATTCTTATGTTTTTTTAGATACAAAAAATTGTCATACTATGGAAACAATTATATAGAGAATACAATTCAGTAAAGCCAAATGAAATTGCAATTAAGGTATTTGCAATGATAAGTGATTGTCTTACTAAAAACTGCAACAACTATTGTTTTGCGCTTAACATTCTTGACGCCGTAATGAGTACTGTCAATTATGAATACTTGTTGAGTATGTTTACCACATTTCTTCAGAAAAATTTCCTTATTACATACTAAAATGATCCAATCAATAAATTTATATAATTTCAGTGGAGGATGGAAGCCTAAATATTATTATATTGATGCGCGACATATGCATGATTGTTCTGAATGAAAATAATGAACATGAAATTGAAATGGCATTGAAAATACTATCATATTTACTTACTACTGTACACAGATATAATTCACCAAAAAAAGTGTCATACCTAGAGGTTATAATACCTGTTATTGATTCTATGCTCAGTCTTTCTCCGACAGAAAATATCACAAAAGAGGTGAAAAAAATTCATATATATATACCCTGTTAGCACAAAGCCGTTTTGAAGACGACATTTGAACGTCTTCAATTGACTTCTGATTTTCTAAAAGGATGTCGTAACTTGAACTTTAAGATGTCTGGAAGTCGTCTTATGACTTACTTTACGATGTCTCATTCAAATCGAAATTAATGCGTCTTCATCAGCGTTTTAATCTGACGTTTTTCTGACTACATTCAAATATTTGTTCAATTAGGTTGGGTAAAATTGAAAATTATTATACACAATAATTTTCTCCAATTTGCTAGACTTTTATTCGGGCGCTAGCATGGAAGAATATTCGGAACCGGACAATGGTCTAGTTGTTACGTTACATTAAGACACTTTTATTAAAGTGTGCTACCTAAAAGTATTAATTTGCTATAGAGGTTGGAGAGATAAACTTTAGATGCAAGTTGATTATTATTTCACATTCTATCACCGAGAGGATTTACATATTCGCAATCGTATCGAACAAGGACGAAAGATGGGCTTATATTCATAAAAAATCAACGATATTACAGAATCACTGCCAAATTATTTCATATAATGATGACATAGCCGTATTACGAATATTTGGAATAAATAAATGCAATGAAAAAAAAAAAAGTAAAGGAACCTAAGATGAACTTTGAGTAGGGGGAAGTCTCGTAACGCCGGACGGCACCTAGCATCATATTTATATTTCTCTTGCATGGTTTAAATATGTGCAGTGGGCATAGTGCAGTCGCTGGTAAATTTACAATTTAAACCGAAAATGGACAGATTTGATAACACATTCAGCGAAACGAAAATATACTACATGATCACATGATAGATTTGTCTAACAGATGTATGTCGCTCATCTGGCAGAATCCCTAAAACTAAATCATAGATTGAAAACAAAAGTAAGCAGGAAAACATTTTGATTTTTACTTTTTAAAGATACAGCCTCATCTTAGTTTCAGAAAATAATTTTCAATTACTGTTTCCACTAGTACTGTCAGTGTCTGGAACTAGGTGCCATTCTGTTGACTCATAAAATGTTATTCCTAAATATAAAGTTACTTTTTCATTAGCTTTGTGTTAAATAAATGTGTAAAATTTTTTTATGTTAGCAAAAATACTCCAAAGAGTATTATAAAAATAAAAAATATTTAAGTTTCTGTATATTTTATGGTTTTTTTTAACGAATAGCCTTAGGTGTTTGGTACTGAGAGGCTTCCCCCTAAATGTTTGATTAAATTAATATAATAAATAATTTGAATTTTAACGTAATATGGATTTAATGAATTATTCGAGATATGCAATTTGTATAAGATGATCCAATAGAATATTTGTAAACTTTTAGGCAATCACTTGTATCGATTTAATATCGCACATCGTGACCGTCATAAAAATCTATCTGGGTATAGTGATTTTATTTACAGCAGTATTCCCATACCGTGTATATTTTATATGTTAAATTGTCTATCTCACTCAAGAAGATTATAGATGTCTCAATTGTGACATCTTTTGGAAGATGTCTTCGAATTGCTGTGTTCAAGGCGTCTTTAAAAAGTCGTCTTCAGGACGACTTTATGACATGTGTGCTGATAGAGTATGTACATGAAAAATTTTACAATTTATTAAACTAATTTGATTTTTATCATATTAACAGATTACTAATACTTGGAAAAGTGTTGTTAGTATATTTAGAAGTTTAAATGGACTGCTTACCGCTGAACTTTTAGCACAATATCGTGACATAATTATAAAAGCGTCATATTACAAGAATTCTGAAATACAATCACAAACACGTCTGATCTTTGATTATCACGATACTCTGCAAGAAGATACAAAGATATTCCTGCAAGAATTAGAGACTGAAATTAAAAAATCATCAACCAAATCAGAATTCGTATTTAAGAAGAATGCAATGTTTATAAGGAAAAATATGAAAATGACTGACGATTTCTTAAATCGAAAGACAGCCTCAAAGTCTGATTTTAGCAACCATCAAAATAATTTGGGAGTACATGCAACAACATTATCATCAGAATCTAATGCGGAGGTAAGCACGTCCACTCATCATACTCTGTTGGGCTACCTTTATGCGTACAATGATTGCATATCTAGTAGAAAGAAACACTAAGGAATCAAATGCATTTGATTTATAAATTAATCATAAATGTCACAGTAGTTGTAAAATTATACTAATCGTTTGTTTCTTTGGCGTTGTTTTTGATGAATACATTCGTTATAACAAAGTGCCCTGAATTTCACAATAAACTCGCATCAAGTTTTCCTCTGACTTGACCCTCTGAGTGTCATGCATAGTTAAACCTTTCATGCCAGAAATGTATTTATCGAGAGAGTTATTGGATTCACATAAGATCCTTCCTTTAAGAATATTTGGGGTCTCTGAATCTGACCTTAAACGTAATCGATACATAAAATCCCCAGAGACGAGTTTTCATGCAAATCAGACTACTTTTTTATATTTTTGTGACCATATTTTGATTTCAAAATTTTGACCCAGTTTTACATTCAGTGCCCTCAAAAACTGTTTGACATCAGGTTTCGTGTAAAGAATAGAAGTTGAGATTCCTTTTTTGTACAAGATGCATATGACTATATGTCATTATCACCGGTAACTCT
>JARQSV010000521.1:84221-120354 GCA_030142285.1 Calameuta idolon | reverse complement strand
GTGTCTCAAGACACGCAACATTTGCAAGAATGGTTTGATAAGAAAATAAAGGAAATTAATAAAACGGACAGAGAAGAACTGGTTAAGCTGGATAATTCGTCAGAAGAAACAGGTATTGATCATAGTAACAACAAGGAAAATAAAGTTCATACAGCAAGTGTAGAGGTAGATGTTAACAATAAGTTACACTCTGCTGAAGACAAAAAACTTGACGGCACAAATAATTTGCTTGATACAACATCGGATTTAATTGTTACCATTCACGATGATGTGACAAATTCTGATTCAAGCAAAGAAGAATCACTTATGAATAACGATTCTCTGAATAAAAACGAGGTATCTTTGAATTTGTTCGAGTCTCAAAAATTTATGAAAAATAAGGTTGCAAAATTAGAAATTCCTACGGAAAAGTTAAACGTCGACAGCGATAAAGAAATACTGTCAGCGAAAACCAGATGTAATCGGCAAAGAAATAGTAATGCAAATCGTAATTCTGATACTTTTTCCCGTATATTACGAAACAGCAGTAAAGGAATAGTGCCCGAAAGTACACGGCCATGCATACAAATGATTCATAGAGATCAAGGTAAGAAACCTACGATCACATCTTTAAACGTTAAAGAGACCTCTGACAAAACTAACCATAGAGGAATTAAACGAAAAGCTATGTCTGACAGTGAGTTTGAAGTTACTCCCGAACGAAAGCGTCGGTTAACAAATTCGTCTGAAATTGTAACAAATGACAATGACAATACAAAATCTACTAATGCCGATCAGCAAATAATCAACAAGGATCTGCCAAATGAAATGGAGCTTAGTCAACGCACAAAAAACGAAATATCACGTCTGCGCATAAATATGGTGTTCGATACTTTACTTCCAAATAGACGCCGTTCAAAAGTTAAACAGGACGATAAAAACGAAGAACAGGCAAGTAAAATTCATATTGCTAGTGGATCTACAGAACTTGGCGCGAAATCTGATTCTGAAATGAAAGATTCCTCCAAGAAATATGTTGGAATTGTGGAAAAGAATTTAAAGACAAATAATAATCAGGAACTTGTTAGAAAAAAAGGAAAAAATTTGAAAAGTGATGCCCCGAAGGATGATTCATCGCCTCAAATTATGGAAACTTCTGTTCAACCGAATAGTTGCGTAACGAAAAAAATTTCAGAAGGTTCTAAGTTTCAGCAAAAAATAATGACGAGAGATAAAGTTAATTTTGATGCTAATACGTGTACATTAACAAAATGTTCGGAAGTAAATGACAATATTTTAAAGTCCCGTCAAGACAAAGAAAGAAATGCGAATAATATAATTGACACAAAAAAAGTTAGTAATACTTTGCACTCGAATGATGGTTCGATGAATATTCTAAAAGTCGACGAACAAATTCAAACTAAGATGAGTTCAAGTACTGTTTCACCTTCTATGACTAATGAGCAAATTTCTGATGAATCCGAAGATATTATAGAATGCTCTCAAAGTAGTACCGATGCTTTGTTAAGAGATAAAGACGGCTTTGATAAACAATGTTTTATTAAAATTAATAAAATTGAGAAAGTCCAAGTTGATAGTAGTAAAGAAAATAAATCAGCAGATGAATCTGCGCCTCATTTCTTTACTGAAATTAATACTTATAATTTTGACGTAAATGTTACGAAAGACGAATGTAAGATACAAGACTGTAATCAGATCTTGCAAGACAAGGAGATAATGCATTCGGGTCTTGCACAAAATATTGACCAAGGTGAGGTCAAACCTGGTTTAATGGAATCTGAATCGGTTCAGGAACCGTCTGTTATGTTAACGTGTAATTCATCAGTGAATTATGTATCACCGAAAAATCATTGCAGCCGGAATTCAAAAAAGAAAACATATACACCTCGTGGACGTGCAGCCCACATGTTAGGCTTAGTGACGAAACATGCATTAGCTGTGAGTAATAGAGAATCTGTTCAAACGGACAAAGACGGTGGAGTAAATAAAAAATTAATGTCGAAAGATTTGGACATTGATACATTAAGCATTAAAAAAGAGAAACTGTTTATACATAAAGAAGCTGAAAAAAATGGTAGTCCTGTTAGCAGGGGTAGGCAGGAAAAGATATTCAACAATATGAAATCTTCAGATTATTGTCCACCGTCATCAGTAAATCTGATAAAAAACTTAAACAATGATGGTGACGTGTCTTCAAGGATGGAAAAAGTGATATCCAATGGATTAACTACAAAAATAAAAAATGTTTTAAACAATAAATTCAATGAGACTGATGCACTGCAACTCGAAAAAGAAGAATTACCAATGTTGGAATGGTCTAGTGCTAATCCCCCATCATTAGTAGCGTCACCTAGCGCTAGTATTTTAAAACGCCATCAACAGTTTATTCACGATGTTGATACAGAATCGGCTGTTTTGAATAAGGTACTTTTTTTCAGAGTTACTTTTTGAATTTATTGGATAATATTGCATTTTATTATTTACAGAAAAAACGGGTTAGTTTTGCTGATCCTCCAGTTTCGATGGAAATGGGCTATGAACGTACATTACCAGATGCAGCATGTAGAATGAATAAATTATCTATTCTACGGAATTTGAACACGAAAAAGGAATCTCCTCTTAAATCAAAACAGAATAAAATGGAAAATGACCAAGTTGATCAACAGGAAAGAAAGACTGACCTAGAGATTCCAATAGAATGTAGTAGTGCGAGAGATTTTCAGTCCCCGAGTGATAACAAATTTTTAACAAGAACAGTTAACAATTCAACACATTCGTACAGTGTTGCAACAAAGACAAAAGTAAAATCTTCATGTGCTTTATACAAGTCAGATAAGAACAAGGTCTCTGTAACTCAGTTTGCAGTCAACACGTTGGGTTCTGAAGTTGAAATATCATTAGAACCAAAGGGCCGAGAATCTGAAAGTATTACGGAAACATTAACAATGGAAAGGATTTCTGTTGATATGAATGTACATACTAACAAAAAAAAATTGGAAATTGAAGTTGTTGGAACACAGCAAGACTTATTTGATAGCATTGATACAAGTAATGAGTCTAATGAATTGATGGAAGTTGAAGTTGACAAAGAGATAAAGGAATCGATATCTCCCCAAAGTAGCGCTCTGGATTCTATCAATTTGAGCACATGTTCTACCAATGAAACAGATACATCCTCAAAGGAATTTAAATCAGAACTTTTAGAGGATACGATCGATGCAGAGAATTTGACAGAGTTAAACTTGACAGAAATTTCGGATGACATTTATTGTAGCAAATTAATTCGAACTAGTACATGTACTGCAGAATCTATTGGTGAGCAGGATACATTACCAGTGACGGATTCTGTCTTCGGAAACCTGCCTTTAAGTCAGGATACGCAATCTGAGCCGCAAAGTGAGATTGAACTTATACAACCGGAATTGTTGGACTCAATACAACCTCTCTGTCCTATTCTAGTAGTGTGCCAAGAACCTATTAGTGCCGTTGTTGAAAACTTAACTAATCCTTTATGGGTGCCGTATTTGTCTTCTTACTTTACAGATAGAGGTATATATACTGTAGGCGATCTTGCTCGATTGACGGAGCGCGAAGTTAATAGGATGCCAGTGAAAGGAAGTCCTAAGGTTCAATATGTTCGAAACGTGTTACACCGTTTTCAAAATTCCAATACTGGATCATCACAAACTTCAGCAAATTTATCCATACCAAACTTACATTTAATAACTCCGAAGAGCTTGGCTCAATCGTTAACTGCAAGTAAATGTCTTGCCCCACCAACGGAATCACATTACTTGAAAATATTACCAAAGATAACTGCTGCTAGTATTGTTAGTGACCTTGCCAAAATACCGGATAAAACCAGTCATGAGCATGTGAAAACACAAGATTATTATCAAGTGATACAGTACGTAAACTTGAACATTGCGGCTAAAGCTACTTTTCCTGAAATATTAACCTCTCACGTTGGTCTACGTTCTCAAAATATGTCTACAAGTACACAACAATGGATAGAATCACGTAACACTACTTTACAGTCATTATCAATGCCTGAAGAAATGTCGCAAACTTTCAAAACTATAGAAATAACGTCGGATGATGATACTTCCGTTGCATCCGTTCAATCGTTCCTATGTACACCTGCAACAAAAAACTACGTGAAAACAACTCCTACGATGTCAGTTGCACGATCGACGTGCAGCGTATCTGGAATTACGAGATCAACCCAAACATCTTCATATAATTACATGAAGATTACATCTACAATGCCGACTGATTTTTTACATTCGATTCGCATGACATCCAGTGCATGGACCTCTACAAACCTGTCACAGTCCATACCAACTATCACAACGCAAATGAGTGGGATAACTAGTACTGTTGATTGTGCATTATCGCATTTTCCTTCTAGCACACTACTTAGTGCATCTTCCTCAGATTTACCTGGGAAATCTCAGAAGTTTATATCAAAGCGAGTTCCACCGATTACATCCATCTACTCCAGTACCGATCCCTTATTTACTGGATGTTCAACGCCAAAGGCAACAAAATGCGTCACTACGCAAATATCACTGGTAGATCTTCTCGATGAAATTGATGTGAATCTGATAGTTGAAAGTATGACCAGAAGATGTGCACCTCACAATATACTTGACGCATATAAGGTAGAATGGATTTAACTTTATTTTTGTAGTATATATACTTTGGTATAATTATGCCTTTTTTTCCTATAGATTAAAATGAATCATTTACATGAACATGAATTAGTAACAGAAACTATAAAAATGCTTGGCATCGAATCAAACTGTATTGAAACAATTTTGGAGACAGCTTGTCATTTATGGGGTGTTAATAAACTTCTTATGAGATTGCCGCATATTTTCAAAGAAGACAAGCATTTCTTTGTCCAAGTTTTAAACGCCTATCGAAAAAACCTCCATTTAAATGATTCCCTTAGAGCACTGGATTTCGATGAAATAAAGGACACTGCTTGTCGTAAGTGTTCATGTCTTCAAGCTTCCGAGACATTATCTAATACTGTAAAGACTGACGAGATTCAAGAAATCACAGAACTCCGTACAGACGTCTCCAATCTAAGTACTATGGCCAAGCAGATACAAAAGAATGGTTCCGATGTTATTACGAAAGTATTAAAATCAGAATCATCTGTTGTATCCCAAGATATATCCGATAAGTTATGGGATATTGATTCCGTAGTATCATGTATAACTAAAAATGATATGTCCAGAGATAACCTATTAAAAATATACAATGCTGTAAGTACAAAATTGAATACTCGTGACCTGCTGGATGCTTTTCACGACACAATGAGAAATAAGTTAAAAAGTGAAGAAAGGACAGAGGATCAAATCTAAGAATTTTGTCAAAAATGCTTGTTTTACAATAATTAATTTAAAAGAACACACCATCGTCTAGTATTAATTTTACTTATGTTAAAAATTGTATATGTATAACCGGATTTAATGTCTACTTTTTTTTTTACGATGTAAACAATAATACTCCTATATTAGAATATTCACGCAGTTTGATTTTTATAAATTTGTTAATTTAAGCGTGTAAATGATTCTCGAAACAGATGCTATTGCAAATAAAAACCACCGGTATCACCTTGGGAAATGAATTTTCTCACAAAAATAAAAAATTGAATTTTTAAGGTACCTAATCCACGCGGAACATGCAGGTATAAATCTGAAAATTAGCTTGTAAGATAGTTTGACAAAAAATGTCCAAAGTCAAATCAACATCTATATATAATTTATTTTAAATCCACAAATACAAAGATATAAGTTATATTTTTTAATAACATTTTAATAATTGCATATAAACAATTCATAATACATAAAATTTGTCTCAGATATGATCAGATATATAATTTTACAAAAATTTACTATGAAAATATCAATTCTATATAAAATTAATATTTTCGAATTGTAGTGTTCATCAATTGAGCAACATGCCGCGTTAGAAGTGATGGAATTTATCAAGGCATCGCCGCTGCAAATTCTGATGATTATGGTAACAAATCCTGAAGTAATACGTTTCTCTAAATTCCATAACAAAATATAAAACGGCTGACGGCCTTACGGCGTATCAGACGAACAGAGTGAGCATGTAGAGAATAGAGTGAAGTATTACTTCGGTTATTTATAATAGTTCAAGCACTAGCCTCGACATCGTATCCGTCAATCTCGCAGAACCTTTTTGATTAGAACTTTTAAAACAGTGTTACTCAGCCCCCTGGCATAAATTGGTATCCATTGGACGCTGCATCCACTGGACGTTGCGCTCACAGAGTGTTTTGGGAGAATGGTGTAATGCACACGCGACACGTTGCCGCTACACGATTCTCCCAAAACATTCTGTGGACGCCGCGTCCTCACGAGCACGAAATCAGAGCGTATTAAGATGACGAGCGAGATGATTTTATTTCAGTTAAGGAACCGTTGTTCCAACCATATTTTGTATTTCGTTTAATGAATCGGGATAAGATTTCTTTAGGTTTTTGTCTCTGCCTATTCTCGGTCCCAACAAAGAAACAGATAGGAGAACGGATATAGTCGAAAGTTCTACTGGCATAGAGTACGGTTCATTAGATTCTTCTATATCGGCAAATGAGAATTCGAATAACGCATGAGGTTTTACTACCACGCGTTTACTACTGTTACGTTCCACGCTTTATAATTATTAATAATCAAATTAAATCATGTTAATATAATCATTTAATCTTAATCATTCTTATAAGTGTCTTATATTATATGACACTTTAACGATATTAAGGACTGTATCGTATTTTGTTAATATCGAACAAAGAAGATATGAATAAAAGGATAGGCCTGAATCTTGTCGGATAACATTCAAGGAGATTCAATTGGAAAAGAGTTAGTTATCAATCGATATGTTAGTAATTTTGAAGAAGAGGAATCGTGTTGACCAATCAGAAGTAGTTTTACTACTATAAAAAGGGACTCAGAAGTCACATTCGATGATGTGGATTACAGTTCAAGTTAAAATCAAAGTTCCAATTAAATTTGTGAGTGAAGTCAAAATCGACACATTAAATATACCAAGAACCTCTAAAACTTATATAAGATACCAAAATCAGAGTATTCACAATTTACTCAAAACCTTTCTGGATAGAACTGAAGCCGTTGTATAGGGCCTCTATCCATCCTTACTATTACCAAAAGGTAGAACTGAAGCTGAATATAGGGCCTCTACCTTATTCTACCAAATCATTAATATAAAATTGAAACTTCGATCATCATCATCAGAACTTGGATAAGGCTGATCATTCATCCCAAACGATCTAATTAAGACTCCATCACATACCCAAGGAAACTCGAGTATATTAGGAACACAAAACCTGAGTAAGTATTGACTGATTTGCAGAAAAATGGGATTTAGTGAATGGTCGTAATGTCGGCGCCCATGATGTTTTGACAGGCGAGAAATGCACGATATTTTTACGTATTTTTTTCGCACAATTCACATATTTTTCGGACCTAAATTGAGAAGAGCCGCCAGCCGTTCGCATAACGAAGCAGGCTCATTAAAGATTTCGCTAAATCATTTAGAAATTAAGAATAATGAAAAGTACGTTTTCTCGTTTGTGACGTCACGCGATACATACAATAGCTAAACCAGCTAGACAGCAGCCTTCGATTTGTTAGCTGGGTTATATCACCCCACTCGGCCAATTTACCTTATTAAGTAGCGTCTTACATGCACTGCTTTGTCGTTACCTTAAATTCTCAGATCTCTAAGTATGTCTATAAGTTTTTGTAGAGAATGAAATACATCAATATTAATAATAACTATTTTGGTTGCAGGAGCATTATTTACGACTTATTTAGTAAAGACCCTGATTTTATTCGGCTTATTCTTCACAGGAATGCGAGCGTCCCTAAAAATGTGGGTTTTTATCAGTATCTTATTATGCATACTTTAATTTGTAATTAATTATACTAAATATAAACTCTCCACAAATTATTTTCGTTAAAACGTTATTTTGACCGTCCCCACCTACTAGAACCGTTGTGGCTCACTTGAAAATTCTTATTCGTCGTGATATCTGTAGATACTCATAATCAGGCCTATGGTGACAGTGCTTAAGTATCATCCGTAGCTGGTCCAGTGAATTTATAGACAGTGGTAGGGTATGTAGAGAAAATGAAAGAAAAAATAAAATAACAGAAAATATAAAATAAAATACCGAAGTACAACAGAACCAACAAAACAAATTTGGGAACATACTCTGCTTAATACTAGTATAAACTGACCTTTGAGGCACCAATGCATGTTAGGCAAAAACAAATAGTCTTAGAAACATAATCAGACATGAATTCAAAATATTCGCGTCGCATTTGTATACAATATATGGGACACAATGAAAAAAACAGTCAATTTTTTAGTCACAGCCGCATAGAACATACGGGAGTGTCTTATTTTTTAATCCGCTTTTGCAAACTATTATCACATGTTCATAATCCCAATGATATAAATATACTATATAATAATTTTACAATATGTGGTTTAAAACCCTTTACGACTATGTACATCATTCATAAATATTTGTATAAAAATATTGGTTAAAGAATTTAGTGATAGACTGTCCTACAGAATACTTTATACTTTAGTGACACTTTTAATGCGTTTAAACACCTGAAACATTATATATTTTTTACCCAATCACTCTTTCACTATTTTCTCTTCTTGTTGCTTAAGGCCACACATGTTTTAGCTATTATTTTTCCGTAAGTATCTTTTTTTAAAACTGCTGAAATTGAAGATAAGTAAGTATTCCTAATGATCATTATGTAGCACTGAAGCCATAGGATGACTAAAACGAAATATGTGTTTACTCGTTAATTTCGTTATATGAATATGACATTAATAATTTTCAAAGAAATATTGTTTTTAATAGCTAAAATTAGCGTGAGTTGATATAAGTAAATGAAACAGTTTCTAATTGAATAACACAATATGAATTGAAGGCTTCATACAAGACATTGTGCTTGAAGATATAGAAGTTTGCTGTACTGTGTAAGATTTCAGGTTCAGTTCCACCGACAAATGTAATAAATTGTTATTAATTTTTGATTCACAGTACCGAAAATGTTAATAACTAAACAAAAAAGAATTTGGTTTTGCAAAATTCAAATGACTATATCCTCGAAAAAAAAACAAAAAAAATTCGACAGATTACGCTGAAAAAATTTTCACACATTCCATGACTTCTTGAACGCATGTAATCTTTGGTAATAATGATATACGCTATTTGCAACGCTCGTAAAAAATAGATTTTGTAACGTTATAGATTGCTTATAACTTCAAAAAATCGCATATGCAAAAGAAGCTTAAAAGTTAACGTCTTGGCATAAGTCCATACACTGCGTACAAGAAAAATGTACATACTTTCATTGTAAATAAACTACTCTTACGTCACTCTCGCGTAGTCCAACAATTTCTTCTGAACGTGGTTTTTTGTTTTATGTATATTTCACTTTACGCAATTACAGACCAAAATGAATAGTAAAGGAAATATTCGACGATGAAAGATGCTCAAAGTCAACACTCTAAGATACATAGAAACATTCTCCTTGGAAAGGAGAGGAGTCTCATATTTGCAAACTTTTTCTCTTTACGTATTAAATTTTTCGATCACAATCTCAAGTATATAGCCTCGACTCTTAAATCATATACAGAATTACATTTGCATTTTTGTGCAATAGGTAAAGAGTTGAAAAATGTAAAGAAAGTAGTGGTAAAACAGTTTTGATAGAAAATAAACAGAAATAATGAAAAAATGCATACTAAATAAATTTGATATGTTCTTTCAATAAGAATTCTATTTACTACACGGAAATAATATTTACTTTTGTAAATATATGTACATGTATAATCCATGCACGACAAAAATGTTTTCGATAAAACTATTTTATTATGACATCCAATGTGAAAAATTCCTCTTAATTTTACACTGATGTCGTGGATTGACTACATGTATAAATATGCATGAGTAAAATTCATTTAAGGATTATAACTTATTAGGACACTACATTGTAAATATCTACAATATGTATAAACCAACTTGTATTGTACGTTCACAATGTTCGGCAAATTTTCAATCCTAATACATAGAAACAATATTGTCTCAATAAGAATGGAGCATATGACCTACAAACGAGTTCGCTGCACAATACAAAATGGCAGTAATTGCTAATAAACAGAAGGGCAAACAAGTACGGCGGTCTACTTCTAATACTGCTGTCTAGATGGCGATTTAAGATTTGTAAATTTAAATTCAGATGTGGCAGCCCAATAAAGCACGAGGCTAGAAATATTATTTTGTATACAGAGAAAATAAATACAATTGCGCAAAACACCACAGTGCAACTCCCTCTTATTAGTAATTCAGATTGGTTAGGCATCGACCGCAACAAGAATAATATTTCTAATTTTTCAACTATTGTTACGTTTGTTACTGCTTCTGCCATATAAAGAAAAGAACGGAAGACTTAACCATCATAAATTCTTGGGTCAATAAGCCTGACCTATCAAAGAGAGCCCTCAACGTCCATTGGTGCAATAATGATTTTCAGAAGGCACAAATCCATAGATGCATTGTTTTAGAATACATTGTTTTATATAAAAATATACGCGCACAATGCGATAGATTAATGTTACGTTTAACCTCTTCAATGCGCAATAGCGCGCACGTGGTATATTTTGCGATAGGATGAATCAATATTGATGGCATTATGTATAATTATTTTTTTTTCATGGCTGATTACGAATTAGATGTCAAAAATCCTAAATTAAAAAATGGTGAATTTAATACGGCAGAAAAAATCTTTTCTGTTAAAAATCTTAGCTTCCATTCGATTTTTGTAAAATATAATTTAAAATATTATCAGTGTAAGTTCAAACATTTATAGTTCGAGAAATTTTTAATTTTAGATTTTTGACTCTATATTCAGAATCAGCGACAGCAGGAAACTATGATTTATATAAAAATATCCTTTTTCTTTCTTGCCCATTGTGGCCACTTTTTTATACTATCCAACAGTACTCACTATCCCACTCATTCATGTAATGTACATACATACACTCACTCATCTATGCACATATGTGAACACAGAGACTCTCTTTGAGACACACGTAACTCTCACGTTTTGAGGTTTACAATGAAACCACCTAGTGCAAAAAGACAGAGCTGCTGTCTGCTGCTATTGACTGCGATGAGTATTCTACGAGACGGTGTAAAAAGGGAAGGGCGAGTGGGAGGGTTGACGGCAAAAGTCAATCTACAGCTTCAAACTGATCACCTAGGTTCCGCAGAATATATGTATTACAGCGACTTCCTTGAATGCACCATTGTAGCACGCGTTCACTTTTACTTTTTTAATTAGTCTGGAGGGAATGAATGTACGCGAAGTAGCCGTTGTTGAAGACCATGTATACTATCTGCTATGTCAGTGCTGAGTTTCGTTTAAACCGTTCATCCGCTCTAGATCCTTCCCGTTCTTCCTATCCACATCCTTTTCCGGATTATCCCATGGCTGTCGTTGACCGCTACCAAATATATTATAAAACGTAGCGGATGCTATGTACACAACAGCAGCTATCATGAAGACAATTCTCCATTGTGCTTGAGTTGGCTAAAAAAATTAATTAAAAACAAAAATTAAATTTTAGATATAAAGCTTTTTGTAAATTTATAATTACAGTCATTCTGAACATAAGGGAACTGTGGGCCATAAAAAGATAAACTTTATCATATCGCATCTTGTGGATAGTTTGAGCGCTACATAATTCCCAAGTATAACTGTTTTGATTTCATTATTGGTAAAAAAAAGTCTGCTTCTACACAATGTATTACTGCTACACGAGATAAATCATATCCTACATATTTAGAAGAAGGCCATCCTCTACCATATATATTAATAGAACGTGTAACTAAGAAATTCAATAAAATCATATAATCTTGTAGTGTCAGTCATAACAATAATATTTGTATCGGTTCATTCTATTATTTCGCTGTAATTTGTCGTAGATATGTCAAAAGAATCGTTACGATCGTTTTTCAAGTGTATAGACATGTGCATTTTCATAATAGCTTTGTGTACATTATCAGCTATTAAAGATATGTCTCCAGACAAATAAAAAAAAATATCAAGCAAGCTCCAGGAATATTTTTAACCTCTTTTCGGCAGATTATTGCATATGGCAATTCATTGTTCATACACGTAATCACCAAAAACAATACGGCCGGTTCGAGTCCACAATCCTCTTAAGCATTAACTCAAAATTATTGATACTTACTTTCCCAATAATAATGTGGCCAGCAGTGATAGGTGCGAGAAGTCCTGCGAGATTGGCAAGACAATTCGTGAAGGACATGAGAATTCCAGCGAATCGTGGCGATATATCCAAATGATTCACTTTAAATCCGGAGTAAATGGCACCATTCAAACCTATTCCAAATGTTAGGATTGCCACCGTGAGCCATTTATCACATCCCGTATAAGATGCTGCAGCTAACGCAACGGCTGGTCCATACTGACCAATACTGTTAATAACCTTACGAGTGACAGTATGATTTAATCGTTCAGTGGAAATCATCCAATCAGCTATGTGTGAAACTACCATGGAAAAGATCCACATAGCCAAATACGGAAGAGCCGAGACTGTACCATTCTGTAAAGCGTAAAAGTCTTACATAAAATAGGACTTTGAGTTTTGAAATTATGTTTGTAATAATTGTACATTGACACGCTTACCGATTTAATATTGAAATGAAGAATCTGTTTCATAAATGTTGGTAATTCTGTCATGAGAGTTTCATAGCCATAATTTTGACCCATGTGCGCAATAAGAATAGCCCAAAACGGCAGAGAAGTTGCAATGGACTTCCATGGTACTGGTGGAGACTAAAAAAAAAGTTTTACCATCAGGAAATATAATGTTTAATAAACATCACGTAAGAGAAATACAAATACTTACAGATACACCAGCTGTTCCCCATAGAGCGCTGAGAATGTATTTTCGTTCATCTTCGGTGATACGTGGGTGTTGTTCAGGATCTTCGTAGACCATGATTAGAAAAGCTATGCACCATACGGTGCCTACAGTACCGAAAACGTAGAATATCGAAGGCCACCCGTTCGCAAATCCATATTCCGAAAGAAGGCCGCTTAATGGCATAGAAATAACAGTGCCAAATTGTGCACCTGTAGGAATATCAACGGAACAGAAATTATGAAAAATGTTTCACCTACCCGAAAGACTTCTTTTTTTAAAAGTAACAAAATTTTCCATTGCCAATGCCCTTTTACCAAATGTGATTACTAGTTTCCCGTTGATTTACCGCATATTACCTTTGGCAAAAAAGAATTGGCAATGGGATTCTTTTTCTACGGGCCGACAACTCGTTACAGCAGTTTAACGTAGAAGAAATTAAAGATCAGTTCACTCGGATCAAATATGCTTACCGGCATAGACGAAGGCTCCCAAGCGGCTTCTCTCATTCGGTGGAACCCACTTGGCCAGCATGGCGTGCGTGCATGGCACAATAGGACCCTGTAATAGGGATAATCCATTCCTAGGGGGAGGAAATCATACCCGACCAATCAAAAAACGTTCACACACAACGATCCTTAATCCTGAATCTTAATTTTTGCGTACATATACGTATATATAGTATATATATATATATTCATATATATATACATATACTAAGACTTGACGATCAATCCAATCAGGACTCGACAGGGCACCGAGAAGAGTCGATTAATCAGCCAAGATACTAAGGTACGTGCGTGCCTCTGCGATGATACCGTTCGTTAGTCTCGACTAATTAATCAAGGTAATCCCAATATCCAATAGCTTTATCACG
The DNA here is from genome assembly GCA_030142285.1 of Calameuta idolon. NCBI lineage: Eukaryota > Metazoa > Arthropoda > Insecta > Hymenoptera > Cephidae > Calameuta > Calameuta idolon. The sequence continues at coordinate 106,436 of JARQSV010000521.1, read as the reverse complement.
CTGTAAGCCAGCAAGAGTATAGAATAGACAAACTATCATTAAGAAATATGCACATTTAAGATCACGCAACTATTTCTTGTCTTATATCTTTATAAAATATATCAATTGTATAATGACGACTAGAGGACAATCTATTCCGATCCTGACTCTCTATATCACATGCATTCTCTTTCAGTCTATCCCACAGGATGAACTGAGCCCAAGACAATCATTCCTTACCTCGCCAAGACCCTGAATAAATCGTATGAACATCAGCCAATAGAATCCCCAATGAGCGGACAAGGGAACCAGTAGACCAAATACAGAATTGATTAACATCCCTACGCCTAGAAAGTATTTGGCACCGTAGCGTTTGGCAAGAATACCGAAGGGTATCTGTGTGATCACGTAGCCATAGAAAAAAGAACTTAGTAGATATCCTTGCATCGCCGAGTCCCAAATGAATTCGCCATCGCTTTCATGCTGGAACATTAAAAAAAAGAAAGTATAAAGTCACCTCGTAGCTCCACAATTTCCGAGGAAGGAATTAGTTACATCCCGGATAAAAATTTCTTGATATGGGGAAGATCAACCGAAGATCTTATTTTGCACGTGCGTCACATATGTAGCGAGTGAGACTTACCCATACTTCTTAGTCTATTTGGAATATGCGTTTTATAATTCGCAGATTAATATTTAAAAAAAAATGAATAATCAATCGTTGACCTGGGATTGATCTTTCTGTACCTTGCCGTCTAATAGATCTTCGGTTGATGTAAGATTGATCTTCCCAATATGTTATATATTATGCTGATCACGGATCCACCTCAGATCTACAAATGATCAAACGCATATTATAAGCAGACCAAGCGGTAAGGGAAAGTCTTACACGTCACACATCAGAGATACACTTGCAAAATAAGATCCTTCTTTGATCTTCCCCACATTAAGGAGATTGGAGCGCTTCACGCCGGTCAAATCAGTGCTAAATTTTCGTAATCGTTTTTGTAAATGCATTATTTATGATGAATTATTTAACATTGTTTATCTATTTGCATCACTACATGTGTCCTTAATCTAGAGAAACATTAATGCTGGTTGATTTGCAAGAACATTAGCTAATTAATGTTAATTTCTGAAAAGGTATGTCTTCGTTGAGTTTTTTTTCAAAGAATAACCTGCAATTTTTTTCCGTTTTAAATGCGGACAGCTTATTCTGTTTCTCGAACGATACTCTAAAAATTGACCGTGTAAATATTTGATAATACTAACCGATTTATATAATTATAAAATATATTTTCTCGGAAATTAACGTTAATTAGTTAGTGTTCTTGCAAATCAATCAGCATTAATGTTTCTCTAGATTAAGGACACATGCAGTGATGCATATGACACTCAACCAACGTTAGATAATGCATCGAATTTACAGAACCGATTACTAAAATTCAGCACTGATTTGACGGGCGTGAGGCGCTCCAACCTCCTTAAAAAATATTTACTCGTGAAATAAGAGTAAAGCTCCATTATATCGCATTTATATATTTATTCTTTAGGGCAGAAAATACGTAGATATCAAAGTATTCGAAACTGTCAGAGAATATAACACAAGAGCTAGAAATTCATGAGTTAACTCCTCAGTATTTGCAGAAAATCTTTTGCAGACATTGGCATTTCGCCGCGAGCAACAGTGTCGAACACGTATATTTGCTGCCAGCAAAAGCACGCACCAAGTACAAGATAATATAGAGCGCGTCCTTACAAATATAATCGTCGGAGAGTGTCAATGCTACTGATCAGGAGGAACCGATCAAGGTGAAATTGTAACGCGCTTAGAATCGATACTTACGGTGTCTTCGATGGTGTTATTTTCACCCCCACATTCGTTTGTGACAACATCCTCCGACGTGATGGCCGAGTGATTGACCATGGCTACTATAGCCACAGACATATTGGTCCTCATGATGTAGGCATTGGCCATACCCAGGAAAAGCATAAACGTCACTATGTGACGTGCTCCAACTAGAGCTGCAGCACAAAATTTAAACAACACAATAAGAGATACTATTTTTGTATTACATTGTTCATTGCTAATCTTATGGACAATTACAAGTAAAAATGGTGCACATATATACGTGATATGCACGAGGGATCGGAAGGTCAAGAAATATGAATCGAATAATTTTGACCCCAAATACGTTGGTATCTTACAAGGTATCATATTTTGCAAACTATAACAAATTACACGAGGCAAAATGACGAGTACGGATATACATAACATACAGTCAAGATATTGCGTAGGAAACCTCGGATGAAACCAACATATTCACATTTTTATTGTTACCTGCGGAGTCTCTTCAATAATAATCTTATCGACGTCTATATATCTAGTATCTGATGGCTTCGATTTGATTCAACGAACATCCAAAAAGTTTACTGAAAGTTTGTCTCTTCGCCTTGAAATCTCTTTTTTTTTTCATATTCATTCCCAACTGCTCGAGTAAAAGTATTACTGTATTTTTCATTAAATGAAAAATGAAACATATACGGAGAATCCAAGAGTTTAGATACTTATGGCCCTCGGGTTATACGAAATACATATTTCATAATTGCGTTTCGTTCTAGATTACGCCAGACTACAGGTGAGTCAGCCCCTTCGTAATCGTCTAGGGCACCTCACTCGTGTATTCCATGCAAACCCTCCTTTATTTACGGTCTCTTTTATGTACTCTTGGTATCTCCACGCATTGAGTTAGTCACCGTTTTTATTACAACAAAATGTTATTGAATCTCTGTCGTAGATAATCGTAACCATCGCTGCTTTCTCGCACGAAAAAACCATTTTCAAATACATGCAGAAACGGTCAATCAAGAACTGCGCTCTTGTCATGCTACTTAAGAATTTACTTTTAAAAAATAATGAAGTAAACGTGTTAGCTGTGAGTTACAACGTTTTTGGGTGATTAGAACCTGTGTGAAACTAGCCTCCCTTTCTTAAAAAATTATAAATTTAAAGGTTGCTCTGATTAAACTATCAGATTCGTATTAAACTATGCACTGCACGTTTTCTAATTTCATTTTTCATAACCACTTTTCTATTGTGCGACATTTTTATTATTACGTGCCATCTAAAAGTAAAAGTCTTTTAGAGAGGGACAAACTTCCTAAGGCTTTTTTAGTATATATAGAATGTACCATTTTACAAATCAGTTAACTTCTCAAATGATTTTAAATGGCTTGACTTTGATCAAAAACATTATTAACCTTAAAAGAATAATTCTAACGGTAACCTTCGCCCGCTACAAATTCCAGCATCATGAAATTTCTTTTACCCTTGCAAATATCTCAAGCAAATTTTGGAAGTACGATATTAGGAATGAGAACAACTTGAAACGAGCAATAGAATTCTCAGAACAGGAAACGGAAGGATAGTTTACTTTTGAACAGCCATGCTTTCAGGAACAGCTAGAACTTGGAACAATTTTCAAAAATACTATTTTCGACAAAAGGGGAGTTGCAGCTTATATCACTTTTCTTTTCAATTATTACTGCCTCGGAAGAAGTTTTTGTGCTACAACTTTGGAGCAATTTGGAACATATGTAGAACAAACTGAAGCAACAGTTAAATTTGTAATATTTTTAAAAAAGGGGAAGTAGCTTCACACAGCTGTAATTACGACTTATATGAATAATAATAATTAAAAAATGTGGTTGGATCTAAAAACAACCACCACACAATGTCAGACTCGATAGTAAAAATGATCCTGTTTTTTGCCAAGCAACTCTACAACTTTCGATCGTGTATATTTGTATTTCGTAATATTAGTAAGATCACAGTCATGCACGTCTGGATTTTTTTATCTTGGATACGCACGTGATTTTCCGTAATGACGCATAAACTGGGGTGTAACCTTATGAGGCACATCGACACTCAAACAAATCATATGAACATTTTCCTGCAAAATGTATTCCAGTAAATGGCCGCGGGTGAGCACGTTAGCTCCTTCAAAAATGAATAAATTTTATGATATTCTACGTAATATACATAATGTATTATGTAAGACTCCTATCTGTGACATGTAAGAAACGTGCATACAGTGAATAAAGTACGCAATTGCCTTGTTGGGAAATACGGTAAGAATATTTTGCCTCAGATTAGGGTCTTCACCGAACATGAAAGTTTCTCTACTATTTTGTAAACTCATTCACTACAAGATAAATCTTCATGGAATTTTTTCTTTAGGGGTTTTCGAAGTTGCTAATTACAATATTGATGTTCAATTTGCAAATTTTAATATGACAATTCCAATATTGTAAATAAAAATCTAACTCGCATGGAACCCAGACAGTCCGATTTTTGAATCTCGTTACCGAAATTTTAATCCGCGACTTCGAAAAGCACTACATAGAAATTTTCGTAAATATCTACTAATGTAGAAGAAAAATCATATTTTCGTTTATCATGTTGAATTCGCTATTTTGAAATTTGAAACTTGAATATCATAATTGTAATCGAAGACCAAGAAAATCATTATATACACATTTTCGGGAAGATACAAATTTGTCGAAAACTGAAAAAATAATGTTTGTACGTCTTTTTTACCCGGAATTTAGAAGTCTGTTATTTTTGCAGTAAAACCCCTCGACATGCCGAACTTTGGGGGTTGATTTCACCTCCTAAAACCGTTTTTCCGAGGGGGACGCTAAAATATATTGGAATATGAAATAGAGACCTCAAACAATAGTTTCGAATAATAAAAAAAAAAAAATTAGACACTGTGAACCTCCTATTTGAATTTGTTTTCCATGCCGTCTATAAACACCATTCACAGAGAAGGTTTTTAAGATATTATTTTCTCATATACATATAATAACTCGCAATGGAAATCAGAATTGAAATCGAGTCTTCTACTAACCATATGGATTCTTGAATAAATCTTCCTTAAATAAATCAAGGAGCTACTGTTAAAGTAAGATCCTATTTACTGGACGATATTAAAATGAATATCTATATGAAAAATGTTTGATTTCCTTAACACGCGCACTTGCAATAGAATTAAGATATCGTGAGGCGAGAGACAAAAAAGCACAAAAAGACAGAAATATATTTTAGTGCCGTTATATAAATTAATATTAAACATGAATACTAAAATTAGACATCTACGGAGTTTTGATAATAGACTTAACTACGTGACATCGCTGAACCTTGCAAAAATTATATATTCATGTATTAATTATTCATGCTGCCATGAGAGAATTAGAAACGCAACAAAAATGAATCAATCATAGACGATTTTCAACCAAATAAAAATTGATTAAAATTTTCTGATGATTGCAGACAGCTATAATTTAATACCATCGGTCCAAATTACTTTTTGTTGAACGTCGCAATTGGTACGAACACTCCCGTCTTATATAACACAATAAAGAATCAATTACGGAAAAAATCGTAGCATGTCCTCTAAGAGTCTAGAAAGTCTTAAAATAGATGTAATAAATTACGTAGGCATTTAAAGTTATGAATTAAAGTATAAGAAACAGAAACTGAATCATAAGCAATGGAAGTTCATGAATATTTTGTGAAGTTGTGGCATATCGCCAAGGATAAATTCTAGCGGGAGACATGGACTAGTAACTTTGATAATATTTAGCCCCAATGAATTTGATCGAATAGAACGAAACGCAGAAAATACGCTATTCTAGTTTACTCTTTTCAAATTTAATATACATATTTGGTAGTGTATAGCACTCATCGAAAGGACTTCATCTTAATATTGAATGAAGGACGACCGACAATTTCGTTGGCCGCGATCCAGTATTATATTGGTCATGACTGCACTTCCTAATACTATTACAACTCATCAACGGTTGAATCTTTCACAAACACATTTGCGTTTAAGACTGGACTACCAGCTGATAATCCACGCAGCCTGAGAGCTACATCTAAACGATAGAACTGCGCAAGAATTCCAACCACCTAAAATAGATTGTTCTGAGTGTACAAGGACGAATGAAATCTGACGAGGGATAATGTGTACTTGCACGTCATTCAGATTTAAAATCCTTAATTATTGAGGAGTCTTAGCGCGTTCACAAATCGCAAAGTTCGACATCTCAATATACATAGAGAATAAAACAGGAAACAGAAGTCCGGACTGGGAGGTAACTGTGCAAGACCGAACTCTCTCGGGAATTGTCGTAAAACTTCGGCAATACTCGTGGAGATTTGCTGGGTGAGTAGTGCCGCCAGCCGGCAAGCACGTGGTAAGCCGGTGTACTGTGGAAATAGCAACGTTTTTTCATTACCGCCACTACTACCACTGCATCGCGCCCGTGCTGACGCACAACATAAAGAGAGTAGCCTCTGTCAACTTCCCGCAAATTAGAAAAACAGGGTGAAAAGATTCGTCCTCGTTCACGTGATTAAGTGTGACGATTGTCTATACTATTTGCTGAAATTATACTTTCTCATTTGCGTATTAAATCAGTCGTTCACATATAGGCGTGTGCACATGATGGCTTGTTAATTAAACAACAAAATCTCCCTGTATACGATTTCATTGTTAACGGATTACTCAATATAAACATTTTTCATATTCGCATCTTTGAGTTTCATTATCGGCGGGTTTAAAAATCATGCAAAATACATATCGAGAATACAGAATACAATGGTTTTACCCGTGAACAGATATTTTGTGCACAATGAATTATTAATTATTAATAATTTTTCTTAATACCTCCGCTCTTGTTGTTATTGCAAATCAATAGTTTCAACGGTTTCTTATATAAGTATATTGACTATTTCCCATACTAATGAGTGCATGCGTACGTACATACATACATAATATAAATTTTCTCGTCACCTAATCTTCGCGAATAAGGAGACTATTGTACATCGCTGCTTATTTAATTAACGCTCATCTAAAACAAAAACAGCAAATAAAATAAAACCAGAGTATCTTAACTTGATTTCTGTTCCTCCTATAGAATGTTAATCTTTACTACCGATTACCGATAGCTAATTCTAGTATATCCAATGCTCGTTACCTGCCATTAAGATAGATTACCTCGAGATACGATGCAAGACATACATACATGCGTGGCATTCCTCATATGATCATCCAAAAGCAGCAGAGATGCATATTATGAAAAAGATCCCATGCATTTTTTTCTGGGTATAATGCTGTTTTGCAATTTGTGTTTAACGTAGAAAACCGCTTAGCACAATCTCTTGCGTTTACGTTTTCCGTTACATTAACTAATCAATGCATTAACGTTTCTGCTTTCAATCAAATAGAATAATCGTTCAACAAATAAATCAAAATACTAAACCTTCTTACAATCCTGACAATGAACTTTTGATATAGCTATAATGAAAAAATAATTTTAAAAAATTATAGTTCCTCTCAACGGATCAATGAAAAACCGGTTCATCGTTGGAAACTATTACTAACATTTAATAATATTTAGAATAACATATAAATTTTCTCGTACCAAAGCTGTTATTAAGAAAGCTAAATCCTAAAAAATCATTGAATAACATATAATCGTTGTTAACAAGAATATGATTCACCATTTTAATTATATTCTTGCGAACTACTAATATATTGTCAGCTAACCATAGAACCAAAGCACATTCATAATATATTGGTATACATATATTTCGTACCACTTAATTTAAATTGCGGTATATTATTCGTAGTCCGAGTCAGCAGCAGACGAAATGAGATATCAGCAGAAAATCCTGTTGCACGAGACACACGCATGAAAGCGCGCAGCACGTCTTTAAATAATATCCTGAGACACGTTCTGAAGATTTATAGAATAAAAAGAATCTTAAAAGAAATACGATCACGCTTCGTACGAATGACAACAGCTGAGAACGTACCTTTCTTCGCTTGCGGAGGTCTGTCTGCTTCATCGAGACCCGATTGCTCCCACACCAACACGTGGCCACTCCGTCCTCTGCTCTCTCCATTTGTTCCAGGACCACTCATTGTTAGAATACAAGTAGAATGAAATGAAAGTGAGCTAATTGGGATCGAATTCGTTAGGTAGAGTCACACGCGCTCACTACTTTACTTAAAAGCGATTTTAACAACGGAGTTTGTCGAAGTTTTAAAGTTTCGTCCGTTGGTCACTGAGATGCTCTTTTGCAAGTCCGTAACGCTAGCTAAGGTAGTGTAGTAACTTCACTCTACGCAGCACCGAATTCGAATTCATTTGCGAGAAAAGATACCGCACACTCGTCAGAAGCACCGGAGAGTTGATACACGTAACGAAGTATATCTTCAGTTCTCCTCCATGGAGGATTCTGTGAGCGCCACAAACGCCGTAAGGCTTTCACGCCGATAACGATGTACGAAGATCGAACGCCGGGACACGTTACGTACCAAACGGGCAGTACGTCCACACCACCAATCACGAGCCTCTCTAGGAGCAGAATGGACTCACGTCATGCGCCCGAATGCGTCGCGACGCGCCTGACACCTGTCAACAAGTTTATATACTACGACGACCAACTACTCCTCTAACAGTACTAACGAGAACATTTCAATGAACTCAGAGATATATTTAACCGACCGAGAAAATTATGATTTTCAATAATCACCGCATAATATTTTTCACTAATTTCTTCTTTTTCACTGCGGTATGATTGTTCCTCTGATATACTGTTCTTTAATTCTTTTACTTTGTCAAATTCAATGTGTGCACTCGCGCTCTGTGCGATGCCTGTTAATCTCTTTCGCCTAAGCACAAGCGTATTGCTTATAAATACGCTCTGATAACGACCACTTTATGTTTGACAGAGGTAAGAGGGGCTGATCTAACTTTCTTCACTCCTCAACCATCATTCATCATCTATACTCTCATCTTCACGATCTTTATCAATACATATTTGAAAAGATTCAACAGAGGCTCACCTGCATGACACGTGCTTCGCACGACATTATATCATCAATTATATCACTTGTGTCCTCTACCATTTACCAATAGAAGATACAACCAGATCTACTGCATCTCAAAAACAGCATTACCAAACGGTAGTTTGTCCTTCTCTTTTGTATTATACATATATATATATTTATTTATCAATTAAACAACCAAGGATCATGGTAAAAATTGCAAAATACTCCTCTAAAAACAGCAACTCTTACATATCTCTGCTTGACATCTTGTGGGTACGCGACTGAAACTACAAACTATTAATAGAAAGAAAATTCTTTGCTTGTATCTCTTTTCAGCGTACTACGCAGAGAGAATCCGACCACGACGTTATGTACTTGACTTCGAAGTTTCGTTAAAAACGTCAAAGGGTGCAGACGAATTATGCACGTTATTACCCTACTAATATATAACAATGAAACGTGAGTTTTTTTATTAACTCACGCAAATACCAGTCGATGGATCGATTTGAACTGTTACATGTAAATACATAATGGGGGTGCGGATTAGCATATAGGAAAATCACAGGAGTGTTCCTGAGCGATGAAAAAATAATATTCACATAAACCGACACAGAGTTGCGCCGCAGGCACTATAAGGAACTACACAAAGCTTATTTTAAATTAATAACTAAAAAAATATTGATACCGATAATAAAGTTTGTTGATTGTTCTTTTTTTATATCATTTATAAGTATAATTTCACACAAGATGAAGTTACACCTTGAACGAAAAAATACATAAACAAAGAATAAAGAAATTTTAGAATTTGACTGCTGCCAAACGGTGTGGATTTACAATATTTTATATATGTAATCGGGATCAAAATTTTATAAGTAACATAAATAAAATAATTTACCACATGCATTTTGTTACTTCTGCACAGTGATCAGTGTAATATTTTGACTATGCATAACGTGTGAACTGAGCTACCGATTTTTCACAGTGTAGGTAATGAAATCTTTTTTCCGCAATGACATGGTTTTAGAGTGAGAAGTTTCCGATGAAAAATGTACACAATCAGATCAATTCAGAAACATAAAATTTATAGAAGTAAATTCAACGAGACAAATCCTTATTATAACGTTTGTGTAAGTTCGATTACTTACGTTACAAATGGGTTTTATGGACTGTAAGTGTTAATCAAAAAAAAAAACAAGCTACGAGCACGCATTTTAATGTTTTTATCGGAGACTTGTACTTTCCTTATCGGCAGTGCTCATCATGTGAGCTTAATCAAACATATTTAAAATGAAGGGTATCCATCTATACATTAATTTGTGATTAATTGAAGAAATGTATTATACTGTAATAACAAGACTTTCCAGAATAATCCGCATTTTGTGAAATTGCTTATCACGATGGAAATCGTGTGAAAATAATCTTATGATCCTCATGTATTATTTACTGTATCTAAGTGGCATTAACGCTTTATACAGAACGGTATAATAATAAAATAAGCTTATATGTGAAAAAACGTCAATAATAATGTAGCCAAACGACTCGATTGTCGGAAACAAATAATGAAATCAAATCTTGGAACATGTATGAACTACATTGAACTTCGATTGCTCCACAAGCCAAAAATACATATATGGAATTCAGCATGACACCGATATTCACAGCCCATCAAAATAATTTCTTAAAGGAGAATGACGTCATTTTCAGTTTTTTTGGGTACTGGATCTTTAAATGAACCCAGTTTTGGGTTCAACACCTTTCGGGTGTTCGGGTTCTACATTATGATGACCCACCTATCTTTTTTTAAAATCAAATTAATATTACCCATAAATTAATTTTTTTACATTGCTTGATGGCAAACATTTTATTACTATTAATTGAATAAAACAAAAGTCTGTGAAATTTCGTAGACAAAATCAAAGGAATTGCAAATATTTTCAAGTCCAGGTCTCATGTTAGTTGTTCGGATACTGAGTCCTTTACCTTATTCTTCATTTGCAAAACTAGAAATGCAGAGTAGAGGTACCGGCATTCAATCAATCGATTATTATTTTACATAATTAAACAATTTTTACGATATTTTATCGTTTCAGTTAGAAATAGTTTTTCGAACGTTAAGAAAATTTCTGGTCTGCAACAACCACCAACTGTTTTAAGATGAATCAGGAATCCCGAAGAGAATTTAAAATATTGGAGCAAAAAGGTTTCCAGTGATGTATAACCACATGCATTCAGCGTTCACACGCGCACGCACCCAAATTAACACACGACCGCGATTTTTCGCGAACTATCGTATGAAAGTCTTTTAACGCACATATCGCAAATTTAAGATTGGCAGTACCTCTTATTATTTACGTTGTTGTGTATATATGAGTAAATGGACATTCGCAGCAAAATGTCTGTAAGGAGAGAATTAAATGCTAAAAACTCCTGCAAAGTTTACGATAAAAATGCTTTGTCACAAATGAACTGCTTTTGACAGAAAATAATATCACACATTATCACAGTTTAGCTACCAGTACTATATCTACCTTGCTATATTTAAATCATAGTAATCATTTAATATCTCACGATTACCATGACAGTCGGGATAATTTTTCGCATAAAATTTTCTTCACGTACTTCACATATCTCTCTATTATATTTTTCACACCCTATATATATCCGTACAACATTTGCATTAGATGTCACAAGTACCGATGATATGTGTGTTGCGCGGGGGGGGGGGCGGTACAAGAATAAAATAATGTGCAATAAATGCTATAAATAGTCCCTAAGATCTGCCAAGAAATGTTTGCCTCATACGTAAGTGCGATTTCATGTACATACCTGTTACTCGTTAGAATTGCCTGTATGGGTACCGACAATGTGGCAAGAGACAATATAGAATAATATATGGTTCTAAAATCCGAATAGCCGTTAAAATCCACTTGCAAGTCTGCAGTATTATTTGCAAGAGAGTACGAGTCGTTACGTCAATCGGCGTTGGTTCGATTATTTTAATCGTGAAAAAAATGCGCAAGTTTGTTTAGACGAAAAAAATATTGATTTTTTTTATCTGGTAAAGCGAAAAAAAAAATGCGTGACGAAGTACTTATCTAGAATATCGTATCGTGAAGAAATTAAAGTAAAGACGTCACAGACATTTACCGCACACTTAATGGTAGGATAAATTGCTTAATCATGTTATTTAAAGATCTCGTCAAACTGTGAAGCATGACACAGCGATACATACGAGACAGACTTAATGGCAAATGCGGCAGAGAGTAACTGGTAAGCCGTGCAAGGAATATGTCATTATGCGAACTCCTACTGGAAAAACTTCTACGTTTTGTTAACCCATGGTGACTTCTAACCTCGCAACATTGTACTATTAGACCATTAGATCATCAGATTAGGATCAATTAATACCCTTAAAATTTATTTTCAAACAGTAAATCTGTCAAACGGATAATACTATTATACGTTCGTAACAATGATATGTTTATTCGCCTCGTGAAATGCTGATATAAATATCAATGACATTCATGATGATCGTATCGGTTGTCATGTGGCATTTGATATATGTTAGCTTGTCTCACGTGATCCAATGTCAAATATCGTCGAAGTAATATTATCGTCTCCCTGTGATAAGTCGTTCTCATAAAATATCCTACAAGCGAGGTCAACGAGTAAGGGGGGCGGGGGGGGGGGGGCGGAGGAAATTATATTGTTGCTCAAAGGAACATTGTTCGTTATTAAAAATTTGTTCAGAGGAAAAGTTATTCGATGAAGGGACTCGTCTCTATGATATCATTTATGACATGTGGATTCTATGACACATTCGCACACTCTCGTAATTGATAGTCAGGTAGATGTATATGCTTGTCCGAAACCAAAATATTTTAGCACGTGCATACAATCACGAAGTTAGATCGACAGTACGACATACATCACCACGTTTGCGCAACGTCAATTCCACTTTCGATAATTTTGCGAACAATGGACGACTAGTTATATTATCGTTGCAACGTGAAATAAAAACATATGATTTTTATAAAATATCTTGTAATTTATATAATAGTAATGAGGTCGACTATAATTATCCGACTAATTTCGAGTTATCTTGGCGCTAATAATATGCCTTTTATTGTCCATCGATTGCATACTCTATGCGCATTAGTTATTTTATCAGTATGCGGCATTGTAACTAAGTTTTTTATCACGAACTTAAAAATGTAAGTAGCATTGTAGTAGTATTTCATTATGGCACGAGGTTTCCTATCCTTGCTAGTAAAATATTGCATTCATAGTGATTAATCTCAATTCTCAATTCTTATTAGAAATGTAAATGGGGTAATATGTTCCTGTGAAACTTCGTAATACGGAGAATATGTGATGTGGCACATCTTGTATTACACCAGTTCATGTTACGTATCGTTTGTTCTACCAGCGACATCTACAAAACAGGAGTATCAGTGACAACAATTACGCTAGTCTGACGATTTATTGTAGGGCTTAGTCGGTAAAACATTTTCTCTTCGGAGTTGACGTTAGGAAATCATATGATTATTTCTGCAATACCGACGGCTGCAAAGCAGTTCATTGAACACTCGTATACATTCAATGTGATTTGTATTTGACATTTACTGAGATGTAAATCAATAAGAAAAGAAAAAACAAGAAGAAAGAACTTGGTGTATGTCGCAGAGAAGCAATTGAGGTAAAAAAGGTATGGCTAACGTGTGTGCAATTAAACGATTAATATCATTCAACCAAAATAATACATTTCTCATTAAATTTAACTCACGCAGTTACCATTTATCATACCTGTTACGCCGCTGTCGTCAATGTCATTGACTTGGTAATTTCTCATTTGCAATGTTAATTTTTAGTTACCTTCGTCCTTTATAAGCAAGTCTTTATGCGATGAAACGGAAAAAAAAAGATAGCCATCATCTAAAATTGAATATAAAGAGTGCGAAATAGTGAACGTACTTATTTTCGGAATGTTATTTATACGGTGGACATATTTGACAATGTAACATACACGAGACATGACACGGGATAAACCTTAAATGAGGATGTGGACAATTTTCTGATTATTCGATTACACTGACAACTGAGAAGGGCAGTGTGAGAGAAGAAGCAAACGAATGAGTCTTCAAGCATGTCTCATGATAGCTCACGAAAGTGCCACTTGATTCTCTAACCCTAATGAGAGAAGGAAGACTCCACTATATGACAATAAAGTGAACCTCCGGTTGAAAAGTACACGTATACCAAGAGAAAGCAGAGCAGTCATCTACCTATCGTACGTGGTAGATAAGAGAAATTATTTTGATTATCTTAAGAACGCGAAGAGTCTCGTGTATCTTGTTGATGAGCTTGACTATGGTTATCATGAAAAAAATATCCGAGAACGTCATCGGGTGACAATTTTGCCGACACAGGGAGAGGTCTTGCGTAAGGGCGTGTAAATTGTGTTGAACGTGCAAAACCGTCCAAGAGTAGATTACAAGTTACGTCACATTACAGAAATATACTAACGCAAAAGAGATATATGTATAAATCCTAAAGGTACACACACACAATTCGTGAATTTCAAGGCAGTGTTATACATAACGAATAATACCTAATACGTAATTTTGCCAGGTAAATGTGCCAAGTCAAAGGCTGCGTATTACTAATTGCCTGAAGTAAATAAATTAACCTAACTTAACCCTAAACCTAACCCTAACCCTAACCTAACTGATCAACAATCTGGAACGTCTGTCTCGAAACAAGCTACCATTGAGAATCCAGAGCGCCCTTGGCGCCACGTTGAAAAACAATCGACGTTCCTTCTCCAGTGGAAGTTTCATTTTGAAAATTAAAGACTTACGGCCAATTTCTTTACCTTCGGATAAAATTTATCCTGCGGATAAATCCTCAGCGAACCAATCGTTTTAATGTTTTAGAAGTTTATCCGCAGGATAAATTTTATCCGAAGGTGAAGAAATTAGCCATTAGTGAAGACCTCGATATGTCCATGCAGCTCCAGTTCCGATTCCGGCAAACCCTGAACTCACGGTAGAAATTTTCCGCGGGGATTTCTCGTGGACAATGAAAAATATTCGATTTTTCTGAAAAATAATTTGTTAAAATAGTTGCATTTATACTAACACTTTCAATGCAAGAACTGTGATGCACAGACATGCCGTTAACAAAACGCTCGACTATGTTGACATCTGGCAAAATATTTATAAACTCAAAGTATTACGAAAACATTTAATACGTGCCGTAAAATGTCTGTTGGCCGTGACGTGATGCGAATCGAAATTTACGATACATACGACAAGGCTGTAACCGTCACACATATCTTTCGATATGTCAGACAACACATTTTTCGCCATTTAGGCGTCGTAAACGTGTTATGGTTTTATGTCAAGAATTATGTAAAATTGGTAAAAAATTGTCGAAAAGCCGAGTAAAAAGTGGCTATTGCAATACATTTCGCAATGTTGAAGGTAAATGCCCATGACACAAAAACGATGAACTTTAGATGCATTCATGTCTTTTCAGCACCTTTATTGGGCCTCACTTTGAATTTTTTTTTTGCATTTGACAATGTAACAACAACGTGATAGCGCCGTGATAGTGAGCTTGTGAAAACAAGTGAAAACTTACAACTTGCTTGTCATTTACATGTAATATTGTATTTGCTGAACGTTACATATCTATACATTGAATAGTTGGAAGAAATAACATACATATATATTTTGACATATAAGTGTATACTTCTTCCTTTCGTTTTTCCTCATCTTTTCATTTTATTAGTATATATCTAAATAAAAACTAAACAAGTGCGATTTGATTTGATTTTTACCAGCTGTTCCTGCCCTGTTGGACTTAAGAATCTTACAACCATTCAACAATATCAAACTTTCGCTTAACTGAACTTAGCTTTGGTAATTCAATTACCTACATCCTTGGGTTCCTCACTTAGTACTAATGACTCGCTCTGTCCCCGTCCCATCGCATCCTCCCATAGCTCCGTTCGTTCTTTCGCCCTTGCAATTCTTTCGAATATCCTGCAATATTCGCACAATTCCACCCTTACCGACCCACCAAAAATTCGCTTCCATTGCCTTCCGGGCGCCCTCTTATCCTTTCAAAATTCCTTCCACCTCCATCCTCAAATCCCCTTTTACTACTCTCTTAAATTCTTTACATTTCAATATACATATGTTACAAATTTTCTTTCTCCGCTGCACACAATCTACATCTGACGTCTCCGTACCCCTTGTTCCCCGCTTGACCCACGTTACCGCATCCCATTCTCGCCCATTGTTCTTTGTCCTTGAGTTTCGTATTCTACTCGTTCCAATACTTCCCATATCCCCTCACCCCTTTCCATTCGTCGTACTCTGGACGTCAGAGGACGTCGCCTCGAGGCGTCGATTCGATTCCAATCCTCCTGTACAGCTTGATCCTCAATTGTTTTGCATCTTTGCGTCTCTCCCTGCCATTTTTTCAATAATCTGCCTCTCTTTCCATCCCCAAGTTTCCGCGCCGTACATACAAATCTTTCTGACCATCGCGTCCATTGCTCTTCTTTTTAGGCTTCCTGTATTTGCCCCACGCATAATCCCCCAAGCCGCATTAGTAGCGATCTGCGCTTTACCCGCGAGCTTACTAAGGGGCTACGTGTACGAGTTTTTTACCGTATACGTGAATCCTATATACTTATAAACATTCACTTCTTCGTTTTCATTTCTCCCATATTTCCAACCCTCCCCCACCTTTCTCCTTTCGCCTTTCTTGAATACCATCAACTTTGTTTTCGTCACATTAATTTGCATCTTATTCCTATCCACGTATCGTGCTAACACCCTCAGCATCCCATTCAGCCCTCCAGCATCCTTTGCTACCACAGCCACGTCATCAGCAAACTTCAAAGCAAAGATCTTTGTATTTCCAACCGCTATGCCTCCTTCGTTTCTCTTCCTCCATTGTTCGTCCAAGTCGTCTAAGAAAATGTTAAACAGGGTGAGACTGAACGGGCAACCCTGTCGTACCTCTCTACTAGTTTTAAATCTCGTCGAACTAAATAAGTATATCTACAGTATTACGCGAGAGCAATTTTTTGTGCGCATTGTATAGTATTGTGGGGACTTTCGGCCTTAAAAATTCAATGTGATCCCATAACAATTGTGAGAACAATCAAGTTGTGCTCACGACGAATTTTTAAAAATCCATTGTTGGGGACACGGAATCTTATAATGGGCTTGGTTAGTTTAACTTAGAATATCAATGCCATACAGTCGGAAATTCAGCTAAAAAAGACATTAGTTTGCCGTTGTTAATCCCTTTTTATGGTGAATGGTCTTTATATAATATTTTAGACATAAGGAAAATGGGGGCAAAAACCCGTTGGGATAAAAAGTTAGGTCTTTCTTAAAAATGACTTACAATTTTTCGGTGTTCTCTGACAACGAAAAATACAAAAATAAGATAAAAGTTGGTTCATAAACAAGTTTTTTCGTATTGCGTCTATTTCAAAAGGTTACTTGGTCTGAAAGGAGTCTTTGCATACGTTTATGCGTCAGAGTGACCCCTCGCCCGATCTAAGAATCCGCTTAAGTCACGTAAATACGCGGTCCAGATGTCCAACCTTCATTATTCTTTGAAAAAACGTACATGTGCAAAAACACAATATTCAAAGATCATTCAACTTGAATTCAACAGAATGAATTAATCGCGCAAGTCCAGGATTTCCTGTATATGGATTAACTTTAGAAATAATGTATTATTATATACATATAAATATATGTAAAGATTTCTTTAGTGCCTATTTTTTATATGTATCGATTACTGCCGTGACAGGTGGTACTAGGCATATATGCTGGAAAAGTTTTTATATGAATTGGAGCTGTGAAGTCTACGCTACGTTAGGATAGCTTAAAATCTAGTGAATCTAGCTTAAAATCTAGAAAGTATCTTTCCAGTCATAAGATTTGATACTTCTAATCGATTTCAACGTATTTTGAGGCTTTTAGTTTAAATCTAACCTAGAAATGGGTTTTCGTGATGATTCTGGGGATTTTTTTGCAAAATGATTATTACACATTTCCTTATGGAAATTTGTACATATGTTTATCGAAATTTCCATTAAATCCTATTTATTAAGTCTTCTACTTTGCAATACCTCTGAATTCTAATGAACATGTTAAAACCATTTTCCACAACTTGATTCCTTAATTATTTTTCCAATATGACACCGAAGGTACAATAGAAAAACGCTGTCAATTGGAAAAGATTTCCGATGCATTCTCGCATATCAGTTCAATTGCAAATGATAAAGATGTCGGCAAAAGGCAGTGTGAAAACGTAATGTGGCAGCAGTAGCAGCAGTAGAACACGTCTGCAATCTATAACCTCGGAAGTATGCACATGATAATAAACTTTCTACTTGCTCCAAGAAGAAGTTGTTTAAGATTCCGGAATAGTGAAAAAGTGGGAGGTTTAAGAAAAAGAGCAGTGAAGGGGCGATGAGAGAGCGAAGAGAAAAGAGGCGAGAAGACAAAGCGAGGAAGGAGTAGAAAGGTATGTTTACGCAAACAACATGAACAAGTCCTATGGAGAATGTGTTACAGTAAAGTTCACCCGTAAGATTTCTTGTCTGTTGCTGCTACACGTCACGTATAATCGAAGCGCGAGATTAGACTCTGATATTAACTAATGTGAAAGAGAAAATATAAAAAATTTAACATTGTAATTAATCATTTTTGTATGCTTCAGTCGCAATCAATAGAATATCTTTAATGATATGAAATATTTTTTTTCATACCTAAGTGATACGCAGTATAATGTAGAGCTGAGGTTCAATTTCACCAGTCAAAATTGAATACGGTACCACCGTCGGATCATGCATGCAGGTCGTATATTTCTCAATGTGTATAAATAATGCTACCGCGATTAATCACACGAAGTACGAGATTAATAGGAATAATGGTACTGAATGATGAACTGCAGAAAAATCTCTCATATTCACGGGAGTTAGTTTCCGGATAAATTTTGCGAATATTGAAAAAAAAAGTTAGAAAATGTAATATATATTTATGGGGAATAGTTTAACAAAACTATACCAAGAGAATTTTTCGTTAATTTTTCTTATGAAATTCACGATAAAATTTATCGCAGAAACCAGTAATTGTGAAACATCGTTACCATTTCATAACTTATTGATTATAAACACGGCACTTTGAGTGGCTACAAGTGAAGTTTATATTGCACACAGTAAATATTGTAGTTATTTGCAATTTTTACTGAGTTTCACGGTAAAATTTACCTGGCTCAATGTAAAATCACCTATCTGTTGTTTTACAAAAAAATCTAATTTAAATAACCAAACACTGATTAATATTTTCACACCATTGCAAAACGTTTAGTTTTATTTAGAAGCATTGAATCAGCTAAAGATAGCTCATCCATTCGATCTTTGCAGACTGTTCAACAAACCTACACTTATTAACCTGAATTATACCATTCAAATACTTATTTCTAATTCTCTGCGCGTATGTGAGGGAATAAGTAAAACAAATAAATATAAATTAAACGATAATTCATTAAATTATAACCATTTCTTAACAACATATTGGCTAGCATTACTTATACGTATTGAATGTGTAACTATTCTAACATACATTTGAAAAACATATAAAAAGTCAATGTTTTTTCTTCGTTGACTTCAAAGGTATGAAAAGTAATGCTGCACTCCACGGTAAAATTGAATAGAGCGCACGAGATAATTTGGCTGTTTTAGATGATTTTTTAAATTCAACAAGGTGAAAGCTATAGTTTTACACTATATATTTTCAAGTTTCGTCATTTTTATCGTACACTTCACTAAAAGCTGACGTGTCATGCTTACTTTTTAGTATATTATCGTCAGTTGCTCTTAAATGTATAGATAATATGTTATGAAATACTATTATATGAGATCCCGTGATTACCGTGAGTTTTACGGTAATTTTCAATTAAAAATTCTCTCCGTGTATGATTTATGTTATAATTTTAATAGATAGCTTCATAGAAATTTACAAGTGTATGAATCTACATATATAATTTACTTTAAACGTTCATAGTTTTCGAACGGTTAAATTTACAGGAGTGACTCAATGGACATTTGTATAGGAAATTCGATTCTTTACAAAATTATGCCCTGCAGAATATTGTGATGAATAATCAAAATTGGCCTATACTAATTAAATGAGAAAACTTCTAATTCATTAAGATACTTTTCAATATTAAACTTTCAGCGTTCTCATTTGATTAGAATTTTTCTGGATCCTAATCTAGAAGTTTTTCAGGTGGTAGTGTACAAAAAAAAATATTGATTTGAAATGACAGACGCTAGTGTATACTATGTATGCATAGGAAAAATTATAATTCAGTAATTTCACACGCGCAGCATTTCTGTTTATGCCAATACCTTCGTATTTTTTTATTCTTGAAACGTATTCATAGAATTTTGAAACATGCAAATAGTAAAATTCGAAGACGTGAATCTTGAAAATAGTTGTGTTGAACAATTCACAAATATCTTACGTATTATGAAACCGTGAATAAGGATATTTTATTACACCCAAAGTTGGCGGGTCGGGCGTGCGTGCTTTGGCAATACATGAATATCACAGTTCCAGTTTATGACGTGAGAGGAAAAATAGTTTTATTTAAATCGAAAGTAAATTTACACCCGATATATTATTTTAGTTATAGAAATAATAATATCATCATTAGAAGATTCATTATAAAAATGTAAAAGATTGTATAGATGTTATGAATCTTTTTGTAATACAATTAGATATAATAAGAATTATGCTGTGATCATATTTTTTCTATCATTTAATTATCCCTCACAACAACAATGCAAACACGATTCCGGTTAATATCATAAAAATCATCTTGATATGAGAATTGCTGTGATCGCTCTTGCGTCATACTACTAGACATATTATTGCTCATTAATAAGAGATCTTCACAGATACTAGTGCGTCGCTCTAAGATAATGTCACGGCAATCGCTTGACTAATCTATTGCTCAGTGATCAAATAAATGATAGATTAGCTTTTAACTGTCAGCAAAATTTCACAATTCTTGTCAATTTAATGTGATAGCTACTGATATAAGATAAATAGTCCTTTCAATCAATTAAAAAGCTACTGATAGATCTTTGGTCTGAAATTAGTAGCGTTATAATAAAGCTAATCAGAAAGTGATTAGAGATTTGCTAATTAGATAAATGACAAATACCTTGAACTGGACGTTATGCTATACGACGCTCTACTCAATGCGAGTAATATTTCAAGAATATTATTGCAAATAATTGATTTTATTTAATTAACCCTTTCTACGCGTTCTCAGTATATTAACGACTGAGCCAAAGACTGTGGAATTTTGCACTCATGCCGCTCAAGCAATTTGTATACGCAAAGTGACTGACTTATAGTTCGAAGCTCCCTTTTCTAAAAAACATAGAGCATAGAATTTATGCAAACTTAGACTACAGACTGTTGGGTTGAGTGTAGTTACTTTTCTCGCAAGAATGCCAAGCATAGCCTTGTTACCAATCTAACCTCAATTAAAAAAAAAACCAATTTTCGGACTCAGCACTGGAACACCCGAGGTCGAGTTCACCGTTAGGGCATGCCCCTGGCCTGTTTAAAAAAAAAATAAGGAAAATGTTCAGATACGCAATTCAGAGATTATCATTAAATTTAAGTAATTTAAAGTGAAGAACACGTACGAATAAGCATTTAGGGCAGAACAGAGCCAGTTAAATGAATATCCGGAGATAAAAAATAAGAATTTTAATAGTGGATAAAAATGAGTCAAAATTGCATCGATATAACAATAGGTTTCTGTGTATAACATTATATGCATATCTTATGCAAACAAAAAACATGGGAAAGAAAAGTAAACATTTTTTTTTAACATGACGTGCAAAATTGGAATACGATGTCACCACCTCACAGCACACTTTAGGTATACCGTGAGGTCGTAGACTTATTAATGATTTAGATTATTTTTTGCAATTGGGTTTGTCAAACTCAAGTCCCTGACATGCACGCCACTGTCCATATACAATAAATGTTCTCGTTCTGTTCGCATTTTTCAATTCCTCTATCGTCCTGTACGTGGCGCTAGTAGTTCTCTACCAAGCTCGCGTATTTTCAAGGATACTGAGAAGAAGACTGCTAGCGCCACGTGTGGCGAAATTTCCTGTCGTGGCAACGGACATTCGTAAAACTGACCCGACCAATTCATGCCAGGGGGTTGGCCATACTGAGTTTGCCATCTTCTATTTGAA
>JARQSV010000521.1:56691-84121 GCA_030142285.1 Calameuta idolon | reverse complement strand
TAATCAATTTTCATATAAACTTAACAATTTTTTGGAAATTTAATCTGCGATATTAAGCAGCCATTTTGATTTTGCACATTTCAATTTCAAATTTAAAGTCAACGGTTCAAAAAAACTCAGGTCAAACTTATTAATTTTCATAATTCTGAAACAAAGCAAGGGCCTAGAAGCCTTGGGTATGACACATGAATTTTTTTTAGATTTTTAGGAAGACATTTTTGAGTCTTTTTAAACAAGAGGTCCATTCGACCCCCCCCCCCCCCCGCTCCCATGCACTTAAATTGTGCAAAAAAGGACTACACTGTCCAGTTTAATATAACAAACGATATGAATTGTAACGTTTTAATGAATTATTTAAGATATGCAATTTGTATGAGTTAATCCAATAGAATATTTGTAAACTTTTAGGCAATCACTTGCATCAACTTAATGCCGCATGTCGTGACCGTCCTAGAAGTCTTTCCGAGTATAGTGATTTTATTTGTAGCAATATTCCCGTGTTTTGTATATTTTACATATTACATTGCCACATACTGTACTTAAGAATTACGAATGTCTTAGTTGTAACATCTTTTGGAAAATGTCTCGTTTACGCATTCTTGTCGTGTTTACGAGTTGTCGTGTTTACGGCGTCTTTAAAGAGTTATCTTCAAGACGACTTTATGACATGTGTGTTTAACAGGGTTGGATTAGAACCACATAAATGCAGATGTAAAAGTCGACTTTGAGAACTTTGAGCCGCTTTTAATCCGACTCGGATTCAAAGACCCAATTAAGGGTCCCTCGTATCAAATTTAAATCTAACTGAACAATAAACAATATAGTTTATTTCTCTTCGACGAGATATTTCTTATATTAGTACCAAAAAATAAATCCAATTTCTATTTTTTACCCCGTAAACATTTTGAACATAGGAAAACTCGTGAAAAAGATTTAATCATATTTTAAAAGGAAAAATAGAAATGTCGATGCAAACAGGATACGACTTTTTGAACCACGTGGTTGCATATTATCCATTCGTTACAAACAAAACTTAAATCGTATCCTGATGATTTTTGTTATAAATTTCAACCTAATAGGCAGCTTAAATCAAGCGGTTTAACCCGTATTTTAGATCAAAATCACATGCACGCGCGGACATACATTCCTGTTTACGGAAAACTCCATAGAAGATACGATAATGTCTTATTTGCGATAAGGAACACCAAAAGATATTTCGACATGTTTCACGCGGAGTATTCGAGCCTAAAAAGGATAAAAACGTTTGTAAACTATATATCACAAAGTATGTCATTAATTACTTCTTTTATATCCCCTAATAAATACTTTATGTATCATGGTAGAACGACACACAATATCCATAATTTGAAAGTGGCAAATCCTGCTGCATTTCGGCCATCCGCATTATGGACACGATCTTGGTCATGAAAGAGTTAAAGGGTCTAGGAACCAATCGCTGCCATTTTTAAAAAACAAACATGATTCATAGAAACAATTTGGAATTATTAGCACAATGTTGACGTTAGCAATAATTAAAAATTGAAAATTACACAATTACATGTTTCATCCTCTCACTTTTCAATAATACTTTTTGAAACTGTAATGCAAATAATAACATAGCGTTCAAAGCTATACATATGCATTTTATCTGGACGATAGTTCATTATTAATGTGCCTATAATTATTAATTTATGATTTTCCATTGTGCATTTATGTATGATATACTTGGTAGCCGCAGTAAAAAAAATCGATTCATTAACATGAAAGTCTCTTTATAATAGTAATAACTAGATATAAGTACTAAAAAAAATAGTACAAAGTTCTATTGCAGCTCGACTCGGCTGAGGATTTCAGTACTCGTTGCTTCTCATACCTGATTTACAATCTCGAATTTTTAAACTTCACATTGTATATCTTTTATGCTTTTCCGCTTCGCGTAATGTCTGAACTTACTTTTTTTCAAGGGTTTAAACAAGTTAATATACATGATGCATCTTTTCAAATCATACCATATGGCATTTAAGTTCACTCAAGCGCAACATATTTTCTCTCAGGACTTTCACCTTTCTTCCAGCCAATTTTTGTTTTTAACTCACCATCTCTAGTTTGTACTTGTACTTGTACTCAAAAACGTATAACTCAACTCAGTATTGAAACAATACGTGTATACTCTCTCGTAAGTCATACGCGGCTGATGAATTATTATCGGCAAATCTCTGAGACTGATAATAACATGTATCAATTAATTTGATTAAGTTGCAGATAT
Source organism: Calameuta idolon (assembly GCA_030142285.1). NCBI lineage: Eukaryota > Metazoa > Arthropoda > Insecta > Hymenoptera > Cephidae > Calameuta > Calameuta idolon. The sequence goes on along the minus strand of JARQSV010000521.1, from coordinate 81,855 downwards.
CTGAGAAAAATTAATCAACATAGATCAGCAATATTGCAAATAAAAATATAGTGGCGTGATTTTTCATTAGTCGTAGATATATCTCAAGCTATCGTTAATTTGAAGTACGGTACATATAATCTATTTACCGAACCAGACTGATTGAATTATGTAAACAAGAAAAATGCGAGAGTAATACAAGAACGCTGATGCGTGAAACTGCTATCGCGGCGCATGGCACATGGAATAATGCGTTTTTTCGCGTATGCGAAACCAGGTAAGTAATTGCATGTACCCTTTCTAGTAAACAGGTTCAAAAATCTTACTGCTTCAATTCAACATATAATAAAAGCTCAAGGCTTTCACAATAGGAACTGAATCAGTACGCTGATGGATTCGTCACTTTTGTAAATATAAAAAAAAATTTTATAATGAAGTTTACGCAGCTGTTACACTTAATTACGAACACTTGTAATTAAACAATGAAAAATCAAGATCAAACATGTACTGAAAACATACCATCCAACAGCGGTGCCTGTAATTCTATTTAATTAAATGGTACTTAATGATCTAAAAATTAGTATGAGATACTACATAACTAATGTGAAAAAAAAGTAATGATAATGATATAGAAAACAGTTCCAGTTTCTGTATTATTATACAAACCTATATATATATATATATATAAAGTCATACATAACTAGCCTCGCACTTTTAATGCAACTGTTCTTTGTGTTATGAAAGAAACCGTACCAGCTGGCACTATTTAATTCGCATATACTCCTACGTGAACACTCACACATGGTCATTGAGCTGAAAATTCACTCATGCCAATGAACGCATATAAGTATCCGTTTCATTAATACATAATAAAGAACATTACGTGCTTTAAGGTTTTGATTGTGATAAAGATTAATTGGCTTGTCACGTGTACATAAAATTGTATCTTCAAGACAAATTTCCTACTTTTGTATCGAATTTGTTTCATTGCCGAAAAAATCAACAATCATCGAAACTGGCCACACAGAAGTTGGAATAATTCGCGAAGTTCACATGAAAATACGCCATTACGGCAAATGCAAATGTAAACGGTGTTTGGTTTAGAATACTATGAACATATTGCGTATACAACATCGAAACACGCAGCATTATATATCATTACATACGCATCTCTACACGTAAGATAAAACATGATGCACAATTTGAAAAAAATTTAATTTGTTGTGCTTGTTCCTCTGTTCGTCGATTTACATAATTTAGTATATCCTAATCAAAGATTCAAAAACGCCAATACAAAAACTACAGTACGATGCAAGCGTCGATTTAAAAAAAAAAAACAAAGATAAAACGATACAGGATTGGCCTATCCATCTACACGTCCATGATAAAACTATTAAAGTTCTAGATTCATGGATCATCGAGCAAGATAACTGCTGAGACATCTCGCAATTAAAGTATCCCGATATTTATAAAACAATTGAGAATATCAATTATAATCGTCGATCAGGACGAATGATGCCAAAGTTCCGTACATGCATAGGTTGACTAGATGCTAGACAGATGATTATCCGAAGGAGGGTTTGGAAGTAACTCTATCGTGAGAAAGTATCACACATCGGTGCGTGGCATGTCGATGCGTGAGAAAAACAGTGCGATATCGATGTTATAAAAATCTTTGACTTACCCTTAGGAAGTGGTATTTCAGTTTCAAAAACTTCCGGCTTTTTATCTTCAACCTTAGACTCAGCGACTGTTCCATTTCCAGTGCCCGTCATGATGTCCCTGTTGCCTCCTTCCAATGTTAGACTCAATAGCTTGCGAATCAGTAGAGCGCTCTGACGTGGTAGATTCGTTTCACTGGCCCTGAACAGAACCTCACGATCCGTCACAGTATGACCGCTCCCGTAACACTGGCAGAAAGGCGTGGGGACGCGCGACACTTAGCTATTTCCCGGCACGCACTCGCAAGCCAATCAACGCATGAATCTCCCTACCATTCAATATTGGATTAACGAAGCAAAGTCCTTGTGATTTTCTTTTCTCTTTTCTGTCTTTATTTCTCTCGTAGTTCCTGTTTCCTTCTATTAAAATCACGCGTTCGGTGTCATTTTTGGTGTCACATAAAGCCACCTTCACACAGATCAGGTTAGTCTGTTCCAGAGAAATTAACTTGAGAAATGGTAGACTCGTGTAGATGCAGGTATCTCAGACGACGAAAGACATGTAACTTACGACATGGGATACTCCTGAAATACAGTTAACGTTAATCAGTGCAAATTTCTGTATATTTATAACACTGATAGCAATGAGGAATTCCTTGCAAATTCAAAAAACTTTTTGTAGGCTTCAATAAAAATTGGCTGCACTATTTTCTCATAATATAAATACCAATGAAAAATCAGAGATATGTGCAATGATAATGCTCCTTAGTAAATTTGTCCGTGTGTAATTTCGGTGAAAGTTGATTCAACTTTATTTTCATGCCAGTTGAGTATTACGCATATGTAAGCTGTTTTATTAATGACAAAGAGATGAAAGTGCGCACCTTCATATAATATACTTTACTGCAATATGAAAAAGTGGAACGTGTTACTCTTTTATTGTCGCTTGCTTTTTTAAATTCTTTCATTTTCTCAAGGCATGCTTTTATCAGTTAAACTGATTTAGATCCATAGTAATTTCTCTCAATGAATCAATCTACCAATGAAAGCTTACGTAATATTTAATCCATATCAACTATATCCATTCGATCTCATTTTACCTCCGAAATTGAAGCCGAAATTCAGTCTAAATTGTTTTGTACCTTTCGAGATAACCCATTCTAAACACTAACTACATATAATTGATCTTTCGCTTAAATTGAAACAATAAAAATTGACTTTAGCATTGCTTGATAGCCAGCTCAGTATAGTTATAGATTAGATATATCTCTAGAATTGAATAGAGATGCCCAAGTGGTCGAAGATACTAGCGTTGAGAATAATAGTACATAAAAACAAAATGATTGAATTAATACGATAAAATATTTACATATTAAATAGGCAGCATTCGTATAATCTGTCCAAGTATGAGTAATTAATCAGTCAGGATGGTCATAGACTTGCACAGCACTACCTAGTTATAAGCGAATTTCTTCTCCGTTTCGCTCCGCTGAACTTGATAGCTTCCCCCACTTGAACTCAGTGCATCAGACGCACCTAACTCTGGCGCAGACCTTTGGTTATAGGTGTAGAAGCAATTGCGTGAAATCACACGTGTTCACTGTGATACTGTAATTCTTTTAGAATGAGAAGGGGTGATGCTCACATGCACCACTAATACATGCGCGATTCTCAAACCTGCTACGCAGTAGTCGAGAAACGCTCCAGCGACGGATTTCTTCGAATCCTATTTCCCTAACCGCCCTAACGTTTACTTATAACGAGATAATACTGTAATTGCAATGGCTATAGCCAGATTCATTTAAACAAGTTATGTCTTTGCAGTGAATTGAAAACGCACCTTTCGCACATCGTTCGCCATACCCGTCACATATTTCCAGTCTTACGTATCTATATTTCAATTAATCGCGATCGCTGTAATAAAGATATTATAGATAAATATGTGCTTTAGACATTTTACGAGGATACAACACTGGTCGCGTGAATGATAAGACCCATAAAAGAGGCTCGACTCACGTGTCAGTCACTGGTGCTTCACGCAAACTGCCTGTGTGTCATTATGACAGCTTATTTGCTTCTTCGTTGGTTAATTTGATACCTCTTTCCTTAGTTCGCACTTTGTCTGCTTTCTCTTCCATTCCTTTCCGTTACGTCTGATGAATCATCCTTTGACAAGAAGTACTAACCATGAATATTGCATACCCATCGATAGTCTACTGTGAGGATTTGCAGAAAGGCTACAAAACGGACGTACCCAGTCTACCGCGCACTCCGATATTCTTGAGCGTATACAATATACCTCTGAAGCGTTTTGTTTTGCCCTACGTATACTTCAGCCCATGGGATTGTCCTGAAGATTCCTATACATATATCAAATTTAAACTATTTAATTATTAACAATAATGCAAAAAAATATTAGCTGTAATGAATTTCTCGTAATATGTAAAATTTTTTCTTTTTCTTCTTCTTACACATAAAGGAAGAACAGTCACGTACGTTTACGGACAAAAATATGGAAAATCAAAAAAATTTGACAAAGCCTCAATAAATCAGAAAAAGTGATTAAGCTTTATTCGCTTCTCTGATCGATCCACTTCCACAGAGATGGATTAACACCCGAATGCTAAACACCTGAAAGAAATACCAAAGTCATCCTCGGTAGTCCAGTAAAACAATAAAACCATGAAACCGATTGCCGCCGTTGATGTATTTGTTTTGCGAAGCCGGTGACAAACAGGATTTGCGTGCATCACTCATTCACAGAAGCAGCATCAATTATTATTATTCAGGCATTTACTTCCACAATGTTAATTACAAACATATGACTAACCAACCTAGAGATGATTGCTCAGTTCAACTGTACTTAATGGAATTTTTGGGAGGATTGCAAAATATTCTCTTGTCGTACTGACATCTTATGCATGGTATATGTATTTTGCATTTCCGGTAGCAAACTTACGTAATCAATTCCAAGCAAATCCAAATGAGCTTCAGCGAATCAGCTACCTAAAATATCTATCTTATCAATGATTTATGGAACCGTCGAAAGACTTTGTTTAATACCTGTGATTGAAATACGTTCACGTGATTCGTAATACGAAATACTTATTGTTAGTAGACTGATACCTACGCTGGTATATCCTGCCTCTTCGCTATCAGGTAGCAGCAGTGAGAATAATTTGTAAGTGGGCAAAAACGAATAAAGGGGAACGAATAACGGAAGACTAGAATGATAAATGAACAACTAATGTATGGGAGTAAGACCGGCTGGCTGGCTACAGGAACGTCGTACGTAATGAAGGGTTTGCGCAAAGGACTAGCCATTATACGCGGATTCACCAAGAAATCTTCGATATCTTCGAAACTATAATTAGACAGTTACGTACATTATGCTTATGCGATGGCGTGTTTGAATATCTAATCGTAAATTGAGGATAATTTTTTTTTCTCCATCTTATCGACATGTGCACCCTTAGCATGACTTCGGCATCGATAATAATCGAAGGCCGCATTATCTTGAGAACCTGGAAAACGCGCACAGCGTCGAAAATTTTACGAGATACATACTAACTAAGCATGATTTCTGTGCTTCTTGGAGTTTTAGTAATTAACGCGTGTCTCTCTGTATCTTCGGGAATGGACGAGACTCTACTGAAGTTTCTTGTGGACGCGAACATACTCTTTGCTCCTACGAGAACGACCGCCTTCTTGTGCATCGATCAAAGTGCGTCTCTAAATACGTTGGTTGACGATTAAATTTCCAAGGATTTGTAATATGTTACGCTCACGAAATTTTTCGAAATTTCGATCTGACGTAGTTTAATCCTTTTATGATTTTCATTGAGCATCGTAAATTAGTGCACGTTCTTCATAAAATCATAAAATAATCTACGATAAACCACGGGCAACTTTATTAGCACGCGTTACGATTAGTTGCTATACATTATGTGTAAATGTAACCTTTACAGCGATTGCATTACCGCGATTATCCATAAGAATTCACAAGGCGTATATTGCAAACGCTCGATTTGAGATAACGTTTTATGAGATAGTGCACGTGTTGATCTGATAGTCATGCATTGTGTTATCATAGCTTCCGTTATTGATATAATACGTTCTGGATAGTGAATAAAGTGGAATAATCTCGGTATTTAACAGAGGAGATAAGTGCTTTATTTGAAATCGTATGATTTTATATATTTAACAGATGATGCCTTACATTTATTAAGAGCAATGTCAAATGCTCATTTATCATATGATATTAGAATATCTAGTCAGAATCTCGATATGAGAATTTCCCGTGAGAATCGACATTACGTCTCATTCTTACTCGACCTCGACTGTCCCGAGGCCGTCACAATCTTGCGGCAGGTGAGACAATTTTGAAACCAATTTTTAAGCACTTTTTTGATCAGTCTAAATAATCCAATTAAATTGGAATTTCCTATTAGGCGAATGAGAGTGCATTATTTGTAGGGCCGTTCAAATGGCTCATTCTACAAGATGCAAAGGATAGTAAGAGACAGAACGATTTGTATCTGGATACTGTCTTTGGAAACCTCGCAATCTTTCCGGACAGTGAGTTAATATTGGCCCAAAGACTCGACGAAAATTCAACGAGATTAATCTCTCCATATCGACCGAGTTCTTATCATAAATTAATTATTGAGGAAATAGGATTATGGGATTTACAAGATGGAGTAACTCTTTTGAACCACGAAGTGTCATCGAGACGAAGAAGGAATCTTGAAAACACTTCGTTGAGATCATGCTTGGTGGTACGTTATCAGCAACTTTTTCTAAATTGAACATATTGGTTTCGTTGCATCAAATTAAAATAAACTGTTCGATCATATGACGATTGATATTGATAGGAGATTAGCTAAAGCAATTAATTACGACTTATTAAAAAAAAAAAAAACATTTAATTTCGGTCGATAAAGATATTATAATTGACATTTGGTCGATAAAGATATTATAATATATTGACGATTGATATTGATGGGAGATTAGTAAAAGCAATTAAATATCTCTGACTCAGAAAAAGATTCAATTCTGACAGATGAACAACTTGTCTTGTGCTAATCGCCGAATTTTTCAAAATAACAGCTAATAATGTATACATAAAATAATAGTTCGATATTTTAAATGTTATACAATTTATTTACAAAATAAATCTATCTTTTAGGTGACGGATCCTGATACATTAAATCATTTAACAGATTATCAGGATAAGCATATAGATACCATCACAAAGACTAATTACCCATGGATAATGCACCTCGTGAAAATGATGAATGCTACGTGAGTATCAAGTAATGAGTTATTTATACTCCGTGTGTTATATAACCGTGATCTTTATTATTATTTATTAGGATCTTTATTATCCGTACATGTTGATTTTTAATTCCACTGGAAAGAAAACAGACTTTTCTTTACTTGAATCGGTTACTAGGAATTGTGACATCGCAAATTTTATTTTGCACTATTTACTGAAACTGAGAACTTTTTGGGACTTATTCTAAATGAATTTGCTTCCTTATTACATTTTCTTATTTATGAATGCATAATCCTCATTTTATAAAGAAAGCGAATATTCTCGACTGAGGAACAATGTAAGAAAAAGTACCATGATAAATTGCCAAATCTGACACTACTTGATGTTTTTCGCATATTACTCTCGAAATGAAGAGATTAATCCGGCGTGCGCGTGGTTGCGTATGACACACCCAGATCCCGCCTTACGCTCCGTGTTAAATTTCAACATCTCACGCGTGCCGAATTAACTCTTTCAATATTGAAATGACGCACCTAGGTTATCAAATAAGGTATGCGCGAGGAATGAGGAATGCCAATATGATGGGACAAAATTTTGAATTAGTTATACAAATATTTTCGCTAAATTTTTTAAAAATATTTTTTAGGTAAACCAAGTTTTGCTATAATCTATGTATTTTCCCAACTTTTGGTATGTATTAAAAGTTTTGAATTTTGAAAATCTGAAAATATATTTGAATTCAGCGACATTAACCCATTACGCTACAAAAATACTAGACTTTTTGGTGCACCTTTTCTCTACTAAGTGGGCGTTAATGGGTTAAACACACAACTATTAGGTTTCATAGAAATTGGAAAATTCTACAATGAGAAACACGGTCAGAGACATTATAATTTAGTCACGGTAAGTATATATTGTGACATGGTGAATTATACCCGTCGGGTCCTCACGGGAACACACCCTGGTGGGTTAATCATGTAGAATCTTTTGAGCCTCGTGTAAAATATACTTATGGGACATAACTTTATTGTGTATAATAAATTTCTATACGCGTAGAATAATTAAATTACAGTGTAGAATTATTCATTGTAGAACGTGTAGTGTAGAATCCGTGAATATATAATATTAATTTTTCGTATAATAAATTCATTTAAATTATTTGTTTAATACCTACACGCGGTCTACAGTATTCGTGTGTAATAATTAAAATGTATGCATGTCTCACAAAAGGCTATGACTGGGCGTTGTCTGGACTCTTCTAAATATGTAATCGTGCAATAAATAATAAGTTAGCACATGCAGTAACCTATACATGTTCTAGAAAAATTTTCAAATTTCTTCTAATCTGACACAGGGTGAATTTCTCCATCGCAAATACTTGGGGGTACCGAAGTAAAAACGGCTCTTGGAGCGGCATGATCGGTCAGTTAGTCAGGGGTGAAATCGATATAGGCGGAACGGCGACATTCTTTACAGCCGAGCGTATTGGAGTAGTGCAATATATTTCACTCTACACTCCTACCAGGTCAGTAAATAAAAAATATATCACTAGTTTTCGTATACCTGATATTATTAATATTGTTGGATACAGAGCTAAGTTTATTTTTCGACGGCCACCATTGTCTTACGTCAGTAATGTCTTCACGCTGCCATTTCGACGATCCGTTTGGATTGCTATTGGAGTATTTATAACCTTGATATTTTGCTTGCTCCATCTCACATTGAAGTGGGAATGGTTCAACACTTCGGCAGAAGAAAGAGTAAGACCTCATTGGTCAGGGAACATCTATGAGCCAAGTATGAGCGACAATCTCCTCACTCTTGTCGGCGCTGTATCTCAACAAGGTATTTATAGTTATCTCAAGAAGCTCTTATTACTTATTATTACAATTAGTAAAATTCACGAAGAATTCTTCCTTTTCCACAGGTTCCTATTATGAGCCCAGAGCAGTACCAGCTCGTATCATTATTCTCATGTTACTTGTGGCTACCCTAAGTCTTTACGCTTCTTACACGGCTAACATAGTCGCATTGCTACAGTCCACTACTGATTCCATTACGACTCTCGATGACTTACTACACAGTCCATTGAAAATTGGAGTTCATGACATTGTATACAATCGCTACTACTTTGAGGTGATTTATTATATATAATTAAATAAAATATTAATATGATCGCTTAAAGGGTGAACACATCCCTATACCGGTGCAACCAATTTCTTATTAAAGTGGCACCATCTTGATTCAATTTGCCTTTCCATGGTTAGGAAGTTTTTTGTATGTGTTAATTAAGAAGCTCATTCGTTTTAACAACGTTCGATTGTATTTTTACCAAAACCACCTCTTCGTTTCTTAACGCCCTTGTGGGGAGATCCCTCGTACGCTTGCGAGGTCTTCAGAACTCTTATATCCTAAGAGTTTTGGAGATCACTGATACCGATTTTGGACTTTATATTTTGAAATTAACAACACCAGATACTGTCAAAATATAATTTTTAAATTGTTATGGCAGGGGGTTAACTATTATCTTGTAACAGAAAATTATGTTTCATTAAAAAAAAAGTGTAGCATGCCATATCTGTATATGAGGTGGATATAAAAAATGTTTACATACGCGAAAAATCAACCCCCTCGATTCCACAAAAATTTTAACTCTCTCATTAAATGATCTAATGTTTTGAAATATCATATATTCTTCTTATACTTAGTTTTAGAACTGTTTAAACACCATTTATTTGTTATATCAAAATCCTAGATGTAGCATTTCATTTACATAACGTATAATGAAATTCACGAGAGTCAGAATGGCCAAATGTTTCAGCTCATTTGAAATTCAACTCATCGTTTCTTATGTCCAGATATTTTTAATTGGTCTAATTAAACTTGTTTTTGGTAAAATAATCTGGTTCGTCATTTGCGACATCATGGCACTTTGAATCATTGGTTTTTATACCCAAAACCCTCGCTTAGAACATCCTAATAGTTCAGATTATTGTCCCTAGACAAAATAATATTTACAAACATAAATACCGAATGGCATCCATGGTTAGAAAAAGCTTGTCGAATACGTATTATTGTCAATAATTTATCTCCAACATACATATAGATTACGGCAAATCATTCTATTATGCATATTCCAAATTCATAGCTGAGGTTTTTTGAATTCTCTATTACATCTAAGAGAATAGGTGTCTTATTCGAATAGACTATCAGTCGTGGCAAATACTGTGTATAGTGGATTTATTCTTTCCAGGTATCTTTTATTTTGGGGGTAACATACCTGTATGAAAAATATGCTATACTAAATAATTCGTTATTGCAGTACGTCGATACATTGAATCTTGTATAGTCGTTCCTTAAATGACGGGCATATAGGCTACTACGACGCCTTTAGAAGATTATATATCTTACTTATTGTTAGTGAATACTCATATATCAAATCACACTTGTTTTAATCAAATAATGCCTCGAGTTTCTTTTCGCCGTTTCAGTCCTTTCAAGATCCTATAAGGAAGACAATTTACGAGCAAAAAGTGGCTCCAAAAGGGCGAAAGTCTGCATGGATGAACTTGGAGGAAGGTGTAAGTCGACTGCGACAAGGACTATTTGCATTTCATGGAGAACTCGGCTCTGTGTACAAAATAGTCCAAGAAACTTTCAATGAAGATGAGAAATGTGGTTTTCAAGAGATTGACTATTTAAACGTTCTCGATCCATTGATAGCCATTCAAATAAAATCTCCTTATCTTGAAATTATACGAGTAGGGTATGTATGTCAATGCACATCCTTATCTAACTAAATCTATGAGTATCATTAGAGCCGTGATAAATTGAAGTCCAACTTTCAGAGCCCTTAAGATACATGAAAATGGCTTACAGACTCGAGAAATAAGACGATTGTACACGAAAAAACCTGTATGTCATAAACATGCAAGTTTCGTAAGTGTAGGCTTGACTGAATGTTACGCCGCGTTTATCACACTTAGTTACGGTACTCTCATCGCTTTTACTATTTTCTCCCTAGAAATCATATGGTATAAAAGGTACATATTATTTGGTGTGCTATATATTGAAATTTTTTTGTAGCATAGCTTTATGGTGTTTTTGTTGCAGAAGAATAGTCGAGGATGTGGTACAGCCGTTTAATTACGTAGAATAAATAAAGTGAATCCAGGAACTTTTCTGGAATTATCTAAATTGTCTGATCAAGCAGTTAACTCTAGTGTTTTTAGAAATGTTGTTAATAGAAAATATTGTATTATTTACAGTATGCACAACATATTCATATGTGACATCAAAATAAATTAGTACTAGGCTCAGTATTATAATAAAATAAATTACATCTTGGCAGGCAGAAAGTGTTGATAATAATTTTTTGTGAAGTCCATCATTAAATCCTGAGTACACTCCGGTAAATCTTCTGTGCAGGTGGCAGGACTACCCGAAAATCTAGTAAATGAAGGTACTACAGTTTCTGGTGGAACAACAGCGCCATCTTCAATGTAACAGCAATCCTTCAAAATGCATCTCCTGCCCTAAAATGTTGTATTAAACACAGTAAAGAAATTCTATCAGGACTGCATTCTAAAATTCAATGGTATTGCCAGAAATAAAATCCTTCTGAGTTATATATACATAAAAAGGCAAACATAAAATCCTTGTTAGGTATATATAAAAAAGAAAAGAGATGACAATGCTGACAACAGACGAAGAAATTTAAATTACAGTCAGGATAAGAAATTATCTCTGATAATAAAAAAGTACGTACGATGACAGCATTCTTTCCAATATACACATATGAACCTACAACTGCTGCATTCACAACAGCTCTCTCGCCAACAAAAACATGGTCACCCATTTGCAATGGGAAAAAGGCTACTCTGTAAACAAAATGTACATTCTACAATAAAAGAACTTGCGATTTTTATAACAAAATATTCATAATTCTTTTGGACATACCCTTTACTGAATTTTTTAAAAGGTGGTCGAATCACAACATTTTTACTAATAATGCAGTATCGCCCAGTTCTTACATTAGCCAGATCTCCTCTAATAATTGCGTCTGACTGCACAATGACTTTTCCATGTAAAACAATATTCTGAGAGCCACAGAGTACAGTCTGCCGGCTAACCTTGTTTCCTGACGCCTATAATATTATATGAGCTCGTTTATCAATCCCCAGCCAGCGGTACCACATTTTCCTACCGTTTCAACGTATTCATTCTTGTCGTAATAGATATCTTGCGGCTCCATAATAAAATACTGTCGTATTTACAAAAAGGAATGTGATTTTTTATAAAAATCTTTGGAACTGAGTAACTTTAGTAGATAAGATATAGATTAACAGAACACAACACGAAGTCTGACAGTTGGTTAATTCCACAGAAATAAAAGTACATTAGAATGCGTACGGCAGTGGAGGCGACTACATAGAGAGAGATAATGTGGAAAGAGGCCAACGTAGTATGTTATCTTTATCGCACTCTGTACAGTCTCTCTGAAAGTTAATACTGAGAAAAGAATATATTACTTAAGCTAAGAATTATGTTGGATCCTCATGCAGACGCCAGTGTTCCGATGTAGGATTTCGATTGGTGGAAAATGACAATTTGTTTCCTACCACCTGGTATCCACCAATCAAAATCCTGCATTCGAGCGCTAGTACATGTATGAGGATTCAGCCTTGGGGAGCACTGCCTGGACATTATCCATCTAAATTAGATTGTATTTCATTCAAAATTCTACAACGTCAAAGTAATGTATTAAAACGTGTTTTCGGCACTAAAATGTCGATCACGATATGTCGATGACGCAAAATTTTTGCTGAGCCTCTACCACGGTCGCCTCTAAAAAGCCTATAGAAGTGGCGTTTACACTACATGCGCAATTCTTGTTTCTTATGGCTTATGTCTGCTTATACCCTCATTAGAGGTCCAAGCAGGGGCTTGACACTCCAATGGGCTATAGTGAAACACAGAATAATGATATAACCTACCGATAAGGTGGCGCTGTTGCTTGTACTACAGTCTATAGCACGGGAGTGCCGTGTCTCCAATATGTGGTCTGTGGGTCCAAGTGTCAGTACACAATTCAATTTGAAAAATACGAATTATTTTACTATGAGGGTGTTTCCACTTTTGTAGCAGAAGATGGAATTTCAAACGTGTTTATTAATTAATTCATAACTATCAAAAATTCTGCATCAAATTAGTTCACGAAAAGCTATGTAAATCCGGTTAGAAAAAGAAGTGCTGGCTAGCCTCACACTATAATTTTATTTAGGTTTCACCGAAAAAGCAATTGACTATCTAAGTTTTTACAAGCCTATCAAACAGTATCAAACCATTGGAATAAGAAAAAATGTACAAAATAAAAGCAGAAAGAATTTATTCAACAATGCCAAATAAACAAGTAATTATATATTTGATTAGAATATGTTGCAAATGATTATTTTCATATTGTTATACTAATTTATTAATTATACAATATATATATATATATATACACACACACACACACACACATAAATGTTATACTTATACTTTCTGTGCATGGGATAAATAATGTGTAAAGTTGAGTTCCTCGTCAGTTCTTTTTTCAATTAATCTTTCCTACTATTTGTGTTAAGTTATTGCATGAGATTTAAAAAATATTTCTTAGTAAAACTAATTTGTTAACAGTGCAAATGTTGTTCAGTGTTATCACAACAACAAGTATGCAAAAGACTTGTTCAACAATATCACGAAAAAAATAATATCCTCAAGTGATAAAGAGTTAATACTTAATGATATGTTAGAAGGAACATCAAATCTAGAAAGAAATGAAAGTGGTACACATAGTAATACTAAATTGGAAAAAAGAGTAATTTATGAATTTGAAAGTGAAGGGAACAATGCCTTATCCAGTATTGGTAGCATTGACATAATCAGAGCGTTCTGATAGCAATATAGAGATTTGTAACTACATTAATACAGAAAGTGATACAGTAGGTAAGGATAATTTCAACTTGGCTCATAAACTGGCATTTTTAGTTATAGAATGTAACATGAAGCAGTTCCATATAAATAAATTATTATTGTTACACAGATGGAGTGTCCACATGGATTTGCCAAATGATGTAGGCACTTTGTTGAACCATAAGATGCTAATGTTGTACCATGTAAACCTGGTAAGGATTTTCACTATGGCCTTGAAAGAGCAATTTAAAATCAGTTGAAGTCCAATGGGTCAATAGAAGAATCAAAGCTACTGATCGACTTAAATATTGATGGTTTGCCCTTAGCCAAGTCTGACCCATTGCAGGAAGAATCTTTCATAAAGATTTTATTAAACTTTTTCTTATTCGTGCATATCACGGCAACGCAAAACTTGCAAGTATTAATGACTATCTACACTATTAATAACAAAATACCGCGAGTTGAATAACATAGGGTTTTGCATACAAGAAACAGAAAAAAAGTACACTGTAACTATTTGATGTGTAATCTGTAATTCTTCTACTCGAAGTACCATATCGCGTATGAACTCGCACAATGGATATTTTTGATTTAGCAAGTGTACCGACGAAAGCATATATGCATATAATCGCGTGCTCTATATTTTTGAAGATTCTCCATTACCAACAGAGAAGTTTTAAAAACAAAGAACAGAAAGAACGTCATACTTGAACTGCACTTTTTGAGTCTCTATGATTGGATATGGTATCTCATATTATATTGGACTATAGGCAGCTAGTATGTTCAGGTGTTATGAAAAAAATTAATATCACTGTGGCTGAAAGGACATCGAGATACTATGGCTTAATAGTCATGATGCTACAAAATTATCTGATGCTTTAATTAGCCTTGTGAAATGAATTCCTATGGAATTTTGTCAGAAATAAAAAATTCTCTAAGAAGTTCACAGATTGAAAGCCACAGAGTTTTGACTGTTCCTATTTTATTTGGGTCCTGTAGTGTTGCCAGATTTTCTTCCACCACAGAATATTATTCATTTCAATAGATTAACCTGTGCAATAAGAATACTATGTGATTCAGTACAAATTACCCAAAATTATCAATACGCAAAAGACTCATTGGTGAATTTTGTGCAAAGTTTTTAAATAATGCATGGGGAGTGTAACAACGTGTATAACTTAATTCATCTAAATGAAGATTGATGAAATGGTGACCCCTCATCGATGTTTCATCCCTTCGAATGTGGTTGGTAGAAAATATCAAGTATAAGGTTGTTCTTCTATCTTACCGCAACAGGAATTACGTCATTCCTTTACTTCATCAGTAATGGTATCAGTTTGATTATAAATTTTGAAACTTGGCCTCGTGTTTCTAGATATATTACGTTGTATTTAGTGATAATTATTGCACAGTAATCTTGAAAAAAATGGTAATTCATGAAGACTACAACATTTTTATGGCCACCCAGAACAAAAAGAATCGCAAAGCAGCTATGTTTTCTTGGACTCCAGATGAGACGTGGGTAAAAGTGGAGTTCAGTGGTGGGGGCGACATCCAATTTGAAGCAGTTTTGTAATATATGGCATCGCTCCTACGTGTCGCTACTATCAAATACGCTCGATCAACATAACCTCGAACTCGCGTTTTGTCATAAAACGTAAAACTATGTTTCTGTGTTGGACGTTCTTCTAGACCGCGCATTCCCTATCTTTCCCGTGTTGCCGCCTTATGGAAAAGGGATAGATACTGCTTCGCAATGTATACAACAAGAAAACCTCCACCCTTACCGGAGTAAATGTTGCTACATTTTACCTATACGCTGTTTCAACTAAAATCGGCGCAAGTTATGGAATGAAAATAACCTTTCCAATATGATTTGCATGATTTAAATTTAATACGATGTTCTTACCGAAATTCCGCATAATATGTCAAATCATAATTCATTACTCCGTTCAGATGCAGATAAAGCATTGCGCAAGGGAGGAGTAAGCCGACATAACGTAACGTAACCTGAAATAGTGGCACACATATTTCATTTGGAATACTGTTAAATATGTTTTTGTCGTTTTTACAAAGTTTTACGGACTACTTGACCGCAGTGAAGAGTGATTTCAAAAGACTCGTCGCAAATGCTATTTATTTCATAAAACTTTACAGAAACCCAGATATGTCCCCATTGATATAGCGGCGGGACAACATTTCGGGACTGGTGGTCGTTTGGTGGTCAATCGCTTAATTACAAAACTAATTAAAGAAATAAGGCCCAAAGTTAGTCCAACAATTTTTTTTTCTTCAAAACTACTTCAATGAGGGCTTAATCAACGCAGAATCGTTTGGTGATCAAGAATAATATAAGGAAATCGTTTGGTGGTCACTTGTTCCGCCAATAAATACAAAAAACCGAAACCGAGATGCCAGTGCAATTGGGCACTGGCGGTGCTGCGCATGTCCTTCCGGTCACCGAGGTGTTGCACGTTACTTAACACACTATTGATGAAAAAATTGACAGCATCCATGTTTTCATTGGACTATTTTCTGTTATAAATAAAAAAAAACTGGTTCTCGACCATATTCACGACACTGCCGGTTAGGTGTTTCAAAAACCTGCGTAACCGCACCTTCACCACACGTCACCACGGTTTTACCATAACCATCCGAATCGCAATCGTTGTTGAGTTTCGGAATACACTCTAAATTTAGCCAATTGTATTTAAGTAATGAGGTGATCAATTGATTTATCAAGTTGGATTGTCATACAGACGCCAGCGTTCCAGTGTAGCATTTCGATTAGTGGATATCAGGTGGTGGCAAATAAATTATAATTTTCCACCAACAAAAATTTTACATTTGAGGGCTGGCTCATATAGTATTGTTACCAAAATAAAAATGCAAAAGGTGAATTACGAAATGAGTTAATAGTATTCAGAGCTTCTTTAAAAATCGATGAAATTTATTAAATCACAGAAGCAAGTCTTACTGGGACATATTTCCTTGCAAGTGCTGCAAGTTTATAAAGAGAGAATTTGATACGCTGCTTATGGTGCTGCACCACGCGGACGCTGCTTAAAGTATGGTCTAGTTAGTAAGCCTAGTGAAAGTCTGGTGCAATATAAATAAAAATTTATCGATAGAAATAAGCACAGTAAAGGTGTTATCATGAACTTCAAAAAACTTTACCCAAAAACATTTTTGATAAATCTTGATGAGAACGAAGTTATGATTTCATTTTCATTGATAGGTTCATGAATACCCCCATATAATCGATGTTCTGGCTATTCCGAATGGATGATACGATTCGTTTCAAGTTGAACTACCTGGTCGAAAGCAATGTTGTTAGTAAAGAATCCCATGGCAACGGATCGTATGCGTGCGCATCTGTGGCCACTAACGGAGTACAGAGTGTCTGGGAAATAAGTACAAATAAATATATAAGAGATATATTGCGTTTATTAAAAACTATTAAGTAGAAGAAAGCATAGAATGTCTCTATTCAAAAGCAAACAGTGGTGGAGAACCGAATGTGAAGCTAACGAAACGTACGATAAACGGAGTCTACTCATTGCACCGTTGTTCGGAGCCGATACAAGGGACATTATTATCGTCGGTAGTCACAGTGGATATCTCAGGCTATATTCGCCATCGTCCCAATGGTCGGACGAGACTAAAGAATCTTCGGGCTACAAATCCACGGACCTACTTCTTGAAACAAAATTGGCCGACTGTATAGTGGACCTAAAGGCGGGTAAATTTGCATCGTAAGTATAAAAGAGAGCTATTCCAGTTTTCGGCCTCTTTCAAGAAACAAAGAAAGAAGGTTCCATAAATGAAAATAAAAGACCGTTCCTTTACGAACGGGCAATACCTCAAGTAGTAGGTAAGCGGATAGAAACGATCTGTCGATTTATGACGTCCTTAATTACGCTTGGCGCCAGTAATTATATAGGCATATCTTTTACTTTCGTACCCCGTCGGTATTCCTATTGTCAAGTTACTCAACGAACGAAGTAATTTCAATAGATGAATGGAGGACACTTCAAGGTTCAAGAGAATTCATTACGGCAAAGTCGTACGTTTCCACGAAATTTCGCTTTCGCAGTAAGGCGGAGTCTAGACGGCGCGGCGTACTTATTAGCATTTTCTTTAAAGAACGCTTTATCGTGGTACTACCTCAGTCAAATTCAAAGCTACGGAGAAATGATAGTTCCTTTTTCACTTTCAGGGGTTCTCAGGACACGTGTCTGGGTGTTCTTACATCCACTAAATTAATCGTATACAGTGCTACCCAGATTCAGGGATCAACTGAGCACGGTTTGTCAAGTCTTCATGAAATACTAGTACTATAGTCTACTTTAAAGACGAAATTCTTCGGAATTAAAGAACTTTTTTAGATGAAATTACTGATTTTAAAACTAATCCCATGCTCTGGTCATGCTAATGATTCTTACGAATGGTAGTAGCTGTCATCTGATTTTATATGTACACCGAGCACTTGATAAACTCGTAGATTTTGCTAATTGATTCTTACGCATGCTGAGGCACTTTGAATCACCAATCCCATAAATTGCAACTGACTTCAATACAAAATACTGTCACGGAGATTTCGAGATCCTTTCAGCCAGTAAGATAATATGTGTTTCGTTGACTGAATTACTAAGATCTGGGAATATTTCTTACAGGCGATCGATGCGTGTTAAATGTGGCGTATGAACATGTTTTAACACGTTTCCCAATATCGCTAACGGTGGGCCCTTTTGGAGGTGTCCGTTCACGCGACTTTCTTTGCGTGCAGTGCATTGACGGAACGCTACTGTTTTACGAGCAGGAAAACTTTACCTTCGTCCAAACTCTTAACAAGCGTTTATTACCAAGTTCACTTATCTACATTTCGCGGAACGATGTTTTCGTCACGATGAGTTCCGACTGGATTCTCGAATGCTACAAGTAACATATCGTTTTCGTATGAGAGCGACTTGCTAAATATTTATTTCTCCCTGATGTGTGTTACGCCTGCCACCAATTCTTGCTTCTGTGTAGGTATCAAAATATTGCGGACTCTAGTAGGAGCGAAGATCACGAAAATTCTCTTAGAAAAATGACTAAGAATATCGAGGCGGATTGGTCCTACAATTTGGGCGAAGGTGTCTTGGATATGGACGTTGTTACACTGAGCAGTTTCGAGGTTGGAATTGTTATTCTAGGAGAGAAAAACGTCTACTGCTTTCGTGATAACTGTGCAGTTAAATACGCAAAAAGATTGGAATATGAGGCGATTTGTTTCCGCCCTTATGTAATTGGTACGAAACAGAAGGAAATACAGATAATGAATGTTATATCCGTCAAGAACATTGGAATTCGAATTTTAGAACCGGATGGAAAGCTAATGGTCTTAATAGCGACTAATACAAGCGTTCTCATGATATACGAAGACAGCAGCCTCAAATGGTCAGCCAGATTACCTTTCGTTCCTGTTGCTTTGGTCAAAGCAAATTTTCAGGTAGGTAGTTTTTAGCACCAGGGATATGAAATATTTAGATCTACGAGTATTCTTGGCTCATCGGTGCTACTAAACGATGTTCCTACAAAATTAAGCCGATGACCTTTGACAAAGAAATCGGGACCTTCTGGCTATCGGTGTTCCTGTTCCGCGTCGTGCGCTATCTACACTGCTGCCACCAACATTGATGCCACTGCCGTAGCAATCGTGCTTTATTTTACACCGGATGGGTGAATCTATGAAGAAAAATGTCCATCGTAAATGAACTGGTATATGAAAAGCATATCGAGAACATTCGACATATGCGGAAGCATATAGAAGCATGTCTCACTTGGGTCTTCGAAGTTCGTCCTCTTAATGGAATGCGGATATTATGATCCATGAATAAAAATAGTTTTGTGATATTACTCGATAAAAGAAACCTAAACGTAGAATAGATTTCAATGAAAAGATATTTCTCACGATTCGTTGCAAAACTGTATTAGAATTGAGTGTTAATTTGATATACGACGAATAATTATTTTTTATACGTTTTTCCATAGAATCTACAGGGCGCGATTGTGATGCTTTCTGACGATGGTCGCTTAGAAGCCTTCTACTTGGGAACACAGCCGTCATTGTTCGTGGCACCGCCACTTCATCGTCGTAAATTTGATCATGCAGAAGGAGAGAGAGAACTTGCACTGTTACGTAAACGTCTTAGAAGATCGACAAGTTTCGGTAGGTCGAAACTGAAATCAGCATAACTAAAGTTTATAAAAGTACTCTGAAGTATGAGTTAAGTATTCCTTGTTTTTCGCTCTAGATCATTTTCTAGATAATGCAAGAACAGAAAGCGAGCTGAGCATTACGGTACGTGCCTCTCCGCATCCGGATACCTGTAACTATGAAGCCAACGAAACGTCCGAGCAGATCAGAGGATGTATCGCGTGTAAAGTCACACTGGAGCTTTCTTCGTATTCACCTCTTCAAGATCTACAAATCTATCTTAATGTTTCACAGCCGTTAACTTTTAACCAGGATAAGTTTGTCATTCCAAATCTATGTAAGTATCCAAGTGATTGTTCAATGATTACATGGAAGGATATGTCCTTTGGGTACGCTTCATTGTCATAGAAATATTGTAATAGGTGATCGACAAGTCCTGCAGACAATGATCTATACCAATGGAAGGATATCGTCGATGACATCGGAAGCCCAAATTACAGCCACCTACGGAACACGATTTGGAAGTCAGCGTGTCGTACGCAAAACTATTCAGCTACCTCTTAGGCTGTTCTTGAATCCCACCACTCCTGAGAATACAGGCTCTTTCAGCACAACTTTAAAATCCTCCGAAGCTTTAGTAAATTTCGGTCAGCTCTTTCCTGGTAAGACACGTGACGTGAGAGAACCAAAATTTTCTAATCGTTAAATAAATATTCGCTAGTCAACAGTATATTTTTTATACTGGCTGGAGGTTGATTGATATTGCAATCAAAGTCACTTCAGACATTATTTTACTCGCCACTGTAATTTCTTTGAGAATTATATAATCTCACGATTACACTTTACAGAATTCGTTGGTGAATGTTCCCTTAGGCAAAATAGCAGTGCTCTTGGGCTGCAGCATATACTGAGCGGTTCCGTCGTGACAATACTTCATGGTGCTACCTCAAATCGTTACCGAATATTATCGAGCGCTGCTCTCGCTAGTACATTGGTAATTGAGCAGTTGCTATTGAGATTATGCGCGTTCTCATCCTCGCGAACTTTCAAAGCCTCGATCAGCCAGGACCACTTTCAATTGGTGTACTCGCAGATCGATGCCCACTTTTCCAGCAGGCAGAGGGTCAAAAGAATCATGGTGGGTTGAATATTGATGTTTTGATTGAGAATTCATTTAAGATCTCGCAAACAGATCAAGACGATTTACAAGTGATATATCGCGACTAATTAATTATAGATGTTTTTCTTGATGTACAGGATGAGATCGTGTTACTGACGACCCAGATGAGAAATATTGAGAGGCGGATGCTGTGGAACTTCAGAGAGAGGAATTTACTTAATCTAGAGACGCTGACTACCCTTCTTGATTTTACTTATAGTTCCATCTTTAGTCTCCTGGATGAACTTATTGCAGCTAATGCGGTAATTATTTACTTCTAAAGAGAATGTCTGTAAAGTACATAACGTGTCAATGAATAAGAAATATTTCTAAATAATCAGCGTGCTAACCAAGAGAAGCAAAAGATATTTTAACGTAGTCCGAAGTCTGCTGAGTTTATCGAAACTAATAAGATTCAAAGGTTTGGATGTAGAAAATATTTGTATACCTAATTCCAGGAACGAGATCAAACGGCGTATGACCTGCAGTGCGCCATTAGATTGCTATTCTTACTTGTACGGTTTAACGTGAGTGACGATAAGTATATTCTGCTACGTTCGGCAATTGGATTTGAGACGCAGTTGCGCAATGACGTGGTACGTAAAGATTTCAATAGTGATATACGTCTAGCCAACGAATTCTTAAGCATTTTAAATTTGTTTGAGAGGATATTTCTGGAACAATGGAAAATAATGTAATGGATACGATATCAATGCTTTCGTTATCTATATGTGTCACTTATTTATTCATCTTTATTACCATGCAGGGTTGGGAGGAATTGGCCGATCTGGGACTGACGACCTTGTTAAAAACTATATCCAGAAAGTCGGATATCGATTCTAACCGAGCAATCTCATGGTCTAGGTTTGAGACTGTCAAGGATCTTTCAAAACTCAAGAGACGTATCGTACATGCAGTAGAAAAATTAAATAAGGACTCAAATGTGATTGAAATTGAATCCTGTAAGTCTTTCGGAACTAAATTAAAAGTATAGTTTTATTAAATTAATAACATAACATAATAAATGTTATGTAAATTTGACGCCTGTAGAATATAAAGAATTAAATATTGACACTTTTATAATTTAAAATAATATTGAGATTTTTTTTCTTGGGAATCGAAAAATATTGAAGCATTAGTGCGCACCTGTATAACGTCAAATATCAATATTTACACATATTTATGCATTCAAATTAGATCTGCGTAGCTTTAACATTAACAACATTTTTACGTTCTACGATGAACTTCTAAGAATATAAATAGCAATTATATTGTAATACAATGAAATGAACAAAATAAAAATATCTGGCTTATTGTTTACAGAAAATACTTTCACGGGCGCTGGCACTGCGCTGTGTCGTAGCGTTGCGCAAGCAACAGCTCTTGTGGAATTGACACACTGCTTTGGACCTGAGTAAGTGGAATGGCCAGCATTTTCCAAAGCATATTCCACAATCCACTGTGCCATGTTTTATTTATCATCGCAGCAACAACGAACACAAATGTTGCTATGATTAAAGAGGTCTTGTTATGCGGACACTTATTTAGTTTTTTCTTTAAATATAATTTTCTGGAATATTTACCTCTGTTCAGCAGTTCTGAATAAAAGATGCGAAAATGAATTTCAAAAAAATGCGACTTGAAGCAACCGGAACACAGGCAGTGTTAAATACTCTTTCCTTTCGAGATGTGCAGGAGAGAACTTCAAGATTTATAACTATACTTTAATGTTCTCATGTTCCCTTTCGTTTCTACTTGTAAACTTCCTTCCCTTCCCCCTTTGTAACCAATGAGAAATCCCATGCTCGGCAGAAACTTAATTCCATGTGACAGACCAAGCAATTGCAGCTAGTGAGACTAACGTAATTGATTAGTTAACTGACTAATTATGGAACGAAAGTGATAAGGGCTTATTCCAGGAATCGGACCATAGCCACAGGGCTATGGCTGCCAGCAACGAAAGGAAAACAGATAAATTTTAATGGGACCGGAAAGGAAGCAAAGGGCGATTACATACGGTTTGAGAATTCATTGTATTATCATATAATTAACTCTTGTCAAAGATTCGTGATCGTTCTATTGTAATATTCCATCACAGAGGCAGGAGCTACTAGGCCCAAGACTATGCACCTAATATATATTTTGATGTAGAATTTGAATACTATTGGGCATACCACTTCCCTTACGGAAAGAATCTTTTGAATTCGCATAGTTACTATTAAGATTCAGTAGTAACTACTAATTGTCAATAATAATTACTATTAGAAAATAATGGGGAGGTTATCATTGGAAATACAGTGCAGTCTAGCGTAAGTTGATCGCACGGGATCGAGAACCTTCATGTAAGTTGACCCTCCTCGCCATCTCAGTTTTTTCGCAAATCCGTATTGATTTGCGGCGGTACTGTCAGTGAGCATGTGCTAAAAGTCTACTGCTGAATAAAGGAACAGACGTTATGGGGGAAACCTCTCAGAGGGGAAGTAAACTTATGCGAGTGAGTCAACCCTTACGGTTAAAAAGTATTGCATTCGCAATACTACCGTACTACGTAACTACTCATTGTCAATAGTAAGAACTGATAGAAAACAGTTTTAACTGTTGGGGAGATTATCATTTAGAATAGTTACTATCAAAGTGCAATGGTAGTTAATAACGGTGTGCAACAGTAACTATGTAGTTATTATGCGACGCAGTTACTATTAAACTTTAATAATGATTACTGTTAGAAAGCAAATAAAATATTTGGTTAGAGTTATCATTTGATTCAAACTATTTTACGCCTTTAAAACACTCATTTCGTTGATCTCTTGGTTTACTGGGAGACTGGTAATTCCATTCTGAGTCTATGAGAACCGATGGCGAAACTTGGAGGTTCAATACTGAGTTTAAGGGCTCACATAGCCCTGACATTTTCAAAAAATCGATTTTTATTTGCTATACTTTTAAGCATTTTTCAAAACAAAATTTTAAGAAAATTCTACTCCGGTACAAAGTTATAGCAATAAATGTGACCGGACATAGGGTTGGGACGGCTACCTGGCTAACTGCCGCGCCCCTCTCGAAAGAAGATGCTAAACGTTTGAAATATGCCAGGATGCAATCAATTCAATACACAAAAGTAGCTAGAATTGACAAGAGATTGCATAAAACCATAAAAAAGACGAAGATGCAAGTGGAAGAAGGTGTACAGTACGAAGCTGGAATGGGAGACTAGTCGTAAGTTCACGTTGTACCTACCAGAAAATTTAAACGCGTTTTTCTCGAAACTACATTTTTAGACAGTGTCGGCACGATAATTCACTCAATTTTCAATATTTTCTAACTTTTTTTAGCCAGGGTCAAACGCCATTAGATGTTTCACATTAATAATTTTCTAAATTTACTCGTTTTTCATTGCACGCAGGGGTATGTGAGCCCTTAACAAGAACTTCTAATACTGTAAAAAGATTCGTAGACTAAAGAATTTTTAAACTCTGTTTTCAACCTTATCGTTCTATGATCCTAAGGAATAGTCAGTTTTCAAGTTCTGAAAAAGTTTATCAAGTAGACGGCGAGAATCGATTATATCTATTTCGACCATGGGTAGAAGAAACAAAAATGTCTTCAATTACATAGGAAGACCCAGCTAAGAAGGATCCGAGGACATTCGTCGATCATGGAAGTTCAGTAACCAGGAATACATGCAGCACTTGTCTCTTTTGCATCAACTTGAAGACAATGAACAACGATCGAGAAGAGTAAAGTGCCGTCAAAATGTGTCTAGTAATATCGAAAATGGGGCTTATATTTTCGTACTCGTAATTAATGGCTTTCTGGAAGAAAGTGAAGTACCGAGTTTTTCCTTTTTCCTTGTGCTTCTTTGACCTGCCCCTTGAATTCTCGAGAAACTAGTGGCATCTAATGTCGGTGATGTCCACTTTTAGTGGTA
>JARQSV010000521.1:42128-56591 GCA_030142285.1 Calameuta idolon | reverse complement strand
GTGCTTCTTTGACCTGCCCCTTGAATTCTCGAGAAACTAGTGGCATCTAATGTCGGTGATGTCCACTTTTAGTGGTAGACCTTTTGGAATGGCGAGGGACAGATCTCAGACAGATCTAGGACCGACAAGGGATTACGAGTGACCGCCTTCCCCGGAGTTTGAACGTCATTCTTTTACCTGAACTTGAAGTTCGAATTATGAAATTCAGGATCCTTTGCCCTGTAATTTACGAAGCTGGCGTACAATAGGTAATATTAAAGAAAATTAAAAAACTGTTTTCAAATATAGTTTTAACAATAAAAAAGTAAATACAGTTGCATTATGCACACTCGTGTACCTCTTAGCCCGACGTAAATGGTTCTACGACGTTGCCTTTGTTCTTTTTGAGATTATCCTACATGCCACAGACATCCTGAGGATATTTAATGGATATTATGTTCTTCATGGGCAGTAGGACGTCTAAGAACGATTCTTTAGTGATTTTCGACCCAATGTTCAGCATTCGGCGCAAAGTACCCGTTTAAAAATAGGTACTTAGTTAACAAGCACCCTGTATATTTTTGTAGCGATAGACGTATATGTTTAGTCAATTACTCAAACCGCATTCACCGAAAAGCCTGGTGTGACTACCGCACCACAAGCACTTTATATACAATTTTGAAATACGTTACACACTTATTTTCGAAAGCCAAACAA
Organism: Calameuta idolon; assembly: GCA_030142285.1. Taxonomy (NCBI): domain Eukaryota; kingdom Metazoa; phylum Arthropoda; class Insecta; order Hymenoptera; family Cephidae; genus Calameuta; species Calameuta idolon. The sequence continues at coordinate 55,895 of JARQSV010000521.1, read as the reverse complement.
ATTTTATCGGTTTGCACAGAATCGAGCTTACCCAGAAGCAGCCTCTCCTTCATTGCTTACGTCAGGAATGGGATACAAATACTAGATACCGGCGAATTCTTCTTCGGTTGGCCTCCACCAGCCACCCACGATCATCTCATCCTCATCATTCTCCTAAGCAAACCCAGCCGACATCCGAGATCTAAGCCTCTTGATTCTCTCTATCAACTGGCAAATCATTATTATTTTAATATACAGCCACTCTTTATGATTTTATCGTTGCTAATTATCCATATAGATACAACTATTTGATTACGATAATCACAATAGTGTTCTCAGAAGCGAAGAACGAAGAATGTAAAAGTAAAAGTGTAGACGACGACGAATACCCAATGTGTATATATATATATATATATATTTGCAGAACACATCATATCGTATCACGAATATCTGTGCTAAAATTCTGTATAAGCAAAAGCACATGGAAGCATCCTTTTGAAAAGGTAATACCTATGGGAGAACCATAGTTATGGGATAATGCGTACTTCTAATATCAAATTAAATAAACAATTAAAAAACTAAAACGAAGAAAGAGGAAGCAAAGTGAAATGAATTTACGACGTGCAAAAACCTTTTCCTTAACGTCGATACATATTTATTTCGTCAATTCGAATAAGTCGATGTCATTTTCGAATTGCACTTGCTTATTTCAGATGGCAGTGTGATTAAGCCACGAAGCAACTTTCTCATGGCATTCCATATGGACTGTACAAAACATCAAATTTTATAAATGCACGAAGAACAATAAATTTCTATAGAACGAAGTGCTATGAAAGCATATCGATGAGTTTTCTAAATCAGAATATTGTCATGAAGATTGGGCTTGAAATTGGTTGGTCCGTTATGTGCAAAATTAAGTTGCGATTTCGTTGAAGATACAAAAGGGCACAACGATGTCATGTGCGAAAATTCGATAGTTTACCACCTTTCTCGCATATAACAATACAGTAACCAAATGTATCACGCGCTCTCCGTAGCTCATCAATCTCTATATATGTTAGCATACGACTATGCTATAATCCATATTGCATGTGATGAATGACGGAAGAGTCTCTCTTTACGATTTAGAGGTTTGGACGTGCTCATAAAATTCCTCTCCGTCGTCCCCGTGAAAGAGAGTCTTGACGCGCGTGGAATTCTGGCGACCTTGCGCCCATTACCGTCAATGAATTCGTATAACGAATTTGAGCTAACTCTAGCGCGTCCGCGCAAGCAATAAGTGACGAAGAGAGGAGACAGTTCCAAGGAGAAAAAAGAGAGAGGTACCGAGGGAGGTAAAGAGCGCGAGAGAAAGACAGAGAAACATTACAATCTTTTCCGTCTTTTTACTCCTCTCGATTGATTCGGCATAGGTACAAAGTTATATCTATAAGCAAAACTCCGCTCTCACACTCGAGTCTTTTCCTTCCCATTGTGATTACGTTTCTTTGGGTCGCATCAATAAATTTAAACGAAGCGGGTTTTCGAACACTCAATACCCGCGCCGGCCTTGCCTTGGTAGTCCTATCCTTTCTATGAAATTCCAGAAGCAACAGGACTCTTGTTTGCGGAGGAAGGACGAAATTCTAGTACCAAACAGGACGATACAGATAGGTATGAGATTTTCGGAAAGACATAAGATACAAGAAGAAACAGGAATAAGATATAGTGGGAGATCAAAACGAATGAGGAACTAAGAACGCCGAGGATGGCAAAGGAGTGTCGAGTGAGAGAATAAATAATTGAGATCGGTAAACGGAGTTCAAAATCGATATGAAACGAACGGTTCCCAGCGATGGTGCACGTTTCACTGCACCAGAGGATCGTGTAAGTAGTTGATCGTGTAAGTAATGTTCATCGAGAGAAGCGAGTGCTCGTCCGAAGAGAACCGAGAAAGCAGGCATTCCAAATGCGGTTCGTCCAGTTCAGAGAACAGACGGACAAACGGACAGACAGACAGACACTCTAGTCCGCGTGTGGAGCGGGAGTGTTCTCGGTCTTCTATGCGCGATAGCGAACTCGCCACGGCATATTGCTACGTAACGTATGTATACACATAGGTACACGTATATAAAGATATGTATAGATATAATATATACATAAGAGGACACTGGTATTTACCACTGTCTCGCTTTATCGTTCAGGCACATACTGTCTTATAGGTGGTGCACATATATACGCAACTTCCATCGCTCTTTCCTCTCCCTCTTCTTGGTACTTACGGACTCGAGATAAACGGACTTCTCGATTTATTCCCGCCACTGCCGCCGCCAGCTAACCAACCTCTGCCTCGCGCTCTCTTGTTTCCTCATTTTCTTATTCTTTCTCCGAGTTTCTCACTCCCTGACTCTCCCCACTATTTCTTTCCTCTTTGTCTACTCTCTTGTTCTCGCCCGCTCTCTCTTTCTCACTCTTTCCCCCCCTCTCTCTCTCTCACGCGCTCTCTTTCTCACTCCCTTCCCCCCATATTTTTCTCTCACTCTCTTTTTGTCTCTCTGTTGGCTCACCACAGTCTATCCAGTATAGAACACCAGAAACCCTCTCTCTCCTCTTTAACCGGAGCTCCTTCTCCTCCACCTCCTCATTCTACTCATCCACCTCCTTCCTCCTCGTATTCTTCGCATAGTAGTCTCAACGAAACTCAGTACAGCCGCGGCGAGCAGCTGACGCGGTAAACGTGTAGTTGACGTGGAGAAAAGTGAGTGCCGCGCGCCTTCTACCAATATTCGAGAGGAGAATTCTTTCCTACAGTAGTGTAGACTGCAGGGAATAGTCTGAGACTGGTCTTACGCGCATACGTTTTCACACTCTCCTTCCTAAAACCGTCTATTCGCATAATCTCGTTGATTCCCTCACTAATCTTTTACTTCCTTTCTTTATGCTGCTTTTACACGGACATCTGTCTATTCGCTCGGCAGTCTATTTATCAAGTCACGTATTCAACAGCAAGTCAACTTGTAGTTTCATAGCTTTCTCCGTTATTCGTTATAATATTGTAGTCTCTGTTTTGCATGTACTGGTACGAGCGTGTGCATGTGTGTAGTGCAGAACGAACGTCGTTCCCAGAGTGGCAAGTGTAAGTGTGGATGTGAGGTGAGCGCGTATACGCAACCAGAGGATTCGCCGCCGAAGGAGCCATAGTCGAATGCATGACGGTAGTGACCGCGCAAAGAAGCGCGCACGGGTAAGTGCGCAGACAATTCTTGGAAATGAGACATTCGAAAAATATCGCGTTGGAAATGACTTGAGAAAAATTGAAAGAAACGACAGAGAACGTTACAGGGACCGAAAGTGTAAGCAAAGATGTCGAAGACAATGCATTTATTTCAGAGTACGACTGGCAAGCGAGTACGCGGATCTAGATGTCACTACTAGACATGAGATTGTTTACTTGAACGTGATGCGTGTCTTTCTCAAATTTTGTACTTTCCCACTTTAATGTGTCGCTTCTGTGTGCGTATTACTAAAGCTGATACCTTCTTCTGATTTTGACATGGAACTCGTATGCGAGAGGAAATAAACTAAAATGTGCAATGGAATTTTCCTATCAATTCAGAAAGATTATTATAGGGACACTGTTTTATGAATATTTTGCCATATCTTCTTATATTACGTCCGTTTGATTTCATAATATATGTGTATTCTTACATTCAATAATAATTTCAATAAATCCACTTTCGCCATTCAGAATGTTTCAGAGTTGATAGTTTATCATGTAGGAAGAAAAACGTGAAAAGCTTTCGTGGTTTAATATTTGAATCGAAATGGCGAAGAACGTGTTCCTTTAGATTTTTGATTTTCTTCCATTCGACCATTTTGACTATTCAACAAATGTATGGATCTCGATCATTCTCAAACCTTTCAACTGCAAGTTTGATTTATGAGGGTAGTGACAGCTGCGGTGATTTTGAAGAACACGTGCGTCGGTCCAACTCCACGAACTGTTACCAACGTATGTGGTCATGTTATGCTCTGTTGTAATCTTCGTCCATGTAGACGAAGCGATCTACGTCTTCATAGTGACTTTAATTACGAAATTAAATTAAAATTTTTATTTTGTTTACCCGGTAGTACATAACTACGTGCGCGGCTACTATAAGTGTGTATTGGATTACGTAGGATCCTGTGCGTATGTCATATATATATCGAAATAACATAGCGGGACCTTCGAAGATTTGCGGCCTTCGACGCCTTTCGTGGTTCTACTTAACATAGATGGGTGGATAGAGATTGGTAGAGATATATCGAGCGAGAAGAGGATGAAAGAGGAGAGAGAGAGAGTGAGAGAGTGTGAGAGTGAGAAAGAGAAGAAATTATTCAGTGGGAAGATCGAAAACTTGCTGAAAACAAACGATATGTTTGTCTTTCTTTGGTAGTGAGTACTTCTTTTGCTTCCTGTTGCTTCTATCGATGATGGCACTGATGATGGCGGCAGCTACTTCGTCGATGGTGCTAATTGCAAATGCCATTCGTTCCTATTTGGATAAGAGTAGTTACAATATCGAAGCGCTGTTCCCTGTAGAATCCATTCCGATTTACAGTATACTTCGACGAAGATACGTAGTAATAACTGCCTCAATTTTGTCTTTGGGTGTTATATTTCTTTTTAAATTCATTGCAGACGATGGCGCACACTGACAGCTTTTATCCGTTAACTTGAACGGTCTTTCTTAACGATGACCTCGTACTAGACACCGCACCCACCGATAACAATTGGTCCAACGTAACACTCGGAAAAGATTCTTCATTTCGAAGACTCTTTTTTACTGTTTATTTATTACATTGGCGTCAATACCAGCTTCATCACGTTGAAATACATCTTTCGCTTTAATATAATGGAAACTCTCGTTTGATACATTCGATCGAGGAAAAGTTTATTGGATAAGAAAGAGAAATAACAGTTCATACGCAAGAATGGACGTTCCGCGTCCACCTTGCGGATCTATCGTTACGTCGATGACATAACACCAGCGCTGTTGGATTTCTTACTGTGCTTCAACTTCCCTATAGACACTTGGAAATTAGAATCACTAATTTTTGTTGTATCGCATTTTGCTGGATCCTTAGTTGCCTAGATAACAAGTAAAGGGATAAATACGAAGTGACGTTAATTATAGCACAAAAGAGATTCTTCAAAACTGTCTTTGATTCCTTGAAACTCAACATCCGAAGTACGTTGAAACAGTTTTTCTGGCCTCTTCGCTCTATCGCTTTACTATCGCACGCACACGTTACTCATGGACACGTGTACGCGTGAGAAGGTTGTTCGAAGCCACTACCGAGTAGTACGACTCGTTTGCGCGAACACGTTTGCGGTATCCTAGTGGTTCGCAGATGTGTTCGTAAAATATACTTGCGCAACCGTTTCCGAGAATGCGGCTGTACGTACGCTGGATAGTTGAGGTACTGCTTCTTCATCATATTATCGTTATTATGCTAGTATAATGTATTGACATTATGATAGTTTCATCATTATTTATTATTATTATGCATCATTAATGTTACTGGCAGTAACGTGACAGTATATACTGCGAGATTATCCTAGTTAATATATTATACCTGTACAGCTGTGAAGCGTGATTCAAATAGATGTCTGTGATATCGCTCGATAGCGTTCAGTAATTTTCATCCTGATGACCCATCCGTTCATCAGTCTCATTCACTAGTTTGTTAACCAGCAAGCTGGATGATTGTCTCGTTCTTTCGTAGTCAGTCTACGTCCTTTCGCAAATACATCGTGCGAGCTATGTTTACCTACAAACGCTCGTGTAAATACGCCGTGTGGCTTAACAGCGATATGCTCTCGCGCGAAACGGGTCGGCACCAACAGCACGGCATGGGTAGCAACCTGCTTACGCTTTCTTTCTTCCTTCTTTATTTACCTGTTCCTGTAATGCTATATTGTAAAGAATCAAGCGAAGATCTGTCAGAGTGACAGTTTTCGATGGCTCCGAGGGTATACCGTTCGACGATATTTTACAGTGAGCCAAGGAGAAAGAAGTAACAGATTGCAAAGTCGTCTATCATCGCAATGGAGCTTATCTGGCTGTCCAGGAATCCTATGAAGAAAGTTGTTCTCACCGTAGCTTTGATCATCCTCGGTGGCACGGGACGCGTCGATGGTGTCTCCGAAAGTATCATCGGTAAGCAAGAATCCAGCACAGACGACATGGAAAGAACGTGCTGACAGCTACCGACCAAAGCAAACCTATTGTGGCTATGATTTTACTATCTCTGTCTGTACGATTATCAATTAGAGACGTAACGGTTAAGACTGCTATGCGATTCACGGAATTTTGTTTTGAGAAGTTGGGAAGACACTCATATCGCACTTTGCGCTTTATTCAGGAGTTCGCATTATTATACCCGTTCTAACATCAGTATCATGTTTTTCATTTGCGCCTAATTTAGCTTCTTGAATCGCACTTGTACCGTGAACCTGCCTACTGCTGCAGATACATGTATTTGCACATAAGGCCTATCTTCCCGTGAGAACCTTACACTATTTCGCTTTAATTCAGTTTTCTTATATTGCATCTTAGATAATGATCGTTCTGAATATTAAACCCCGTACACAAACAATCTCCTCATATTTAGGATTTTTGAAGAGAAAATGAAACAGTGCCAGGATCATTTTATAACTGACTTTAAAAAATTAAATATAATGCCGCATTGATAATTGAATAAAAGTTGAGGTCTTCTCAATTTTTAGGTTTAACATAAATAAATCATAATTAATTTGACAAACTTTTGGAGATAAGAGTATCTGAATCGCATTCGCAGGAAGCCGTGAGACGTGTGACAGCGAAGGAGAAGATTTCACAGTAGACAAAATACCAAATACAAGATGTTTTAATTGCATTTGCAAGGTAAGTCGATGTTGATGACGTATGTACCCGGTTAACACTAAATTATCGAAAGCGTTAGACAGTTACTTATGCGGCGAGATAACAGCAGTATTCGAAACATAGTTGAGTTTCTACATCAGACTTTGATACTGGCCAATGCAAAGGAGCAAATCTAGAGCACTTAACATCGTTACGTCCAGCTAATAGTATTTTCCAATCAAGTTTGTTCAAATCAAAAAATTTTTAATAGAACGAAATATCTGTTTTCCATAGCTAGACAGTACGTCGTAGATTCTACGTAATTGCTTATCGTCTAGTTTCAGGATTCAGTTTTGTTCACTATTACAGACATCAGTTGGTAAGACTGTATTGCCAATGCAGAGTGGTGAATAAATCTGAATGCTATACGATTAAAATCACGTACATATAGATGCATACATACTTAGAAAGACACTTTCTTTCTTATGCGAAAGAATCATTGTTTATGATTCTCGAGCTATCATCCGTTGGTTCATTGACTCATCATATTCTGTCATATCGAAGTAAAGTTTGCTGCTGTTTTCATCCTGCCTACTAACTAAATGTAATTATCACCAGACTACGTCTATAACTAGGCACATAATCGCAGCCTTGAGAATTACTGAAAGTACTTTCCGATGCTCTTTTTTCAGAATGGCTTCGTTGAGTGCCTGAAACAACAGTGTCCGAGTATAGAGGGTTGCTACACACTCTTGGAACTGAGAAACGACGAATGTTGCCACAGGTGCAAAGGTACTAAAGTCACGATTCCACTTCGCAACAATAAAAGTCAACGTTCTTTGCCAGCTGTGTGTATATTAGTATAAATCTGAGATGAAACAGTTGGTTAAAGTGAAATGAGAAAAGCATGTACGTATTGGTCCCTGCTATAAAAAGTATTTCTCTTTGAAATTTGTATTGTTCTCACTAGTGTCCGCCCACAGAATACTAAATAGATAATGGGATTGTCTGTAAAGAACAGATGTTAAAATATTTTCAAGCTGTTATCGTTACTATTAATTGTAACGTAAGATTTATAGAATTAGGCATCGACGTCTCCAATAATGCGGCTTTTTTTTTAATAGATCCGGTTTTATCTATGGAACAGCTTTACTGATTGTTGTTTTGAAAATCCTTTACGTTTTCGTGATTACATCAAGTGATTGCGGTATATACTCGTAGATAGGCTTGAAGATTTACAATTTTTTTTAAGCGAGCCAGTACAAGCCACAGTCGGAGCAGAGAATATCGTGTTTTTTTATACAAGAAAAACTTTGTTCGTTCTAGGATGCGTGCGTAATGGGGTGCATCATCCCTCGGGTACCGAATGGACCGAGGTGAACGATCCGTGCCGAATTCTCACCTGCAAAGCCGGTGTGATCACGGAATCGAAACTTCGATGCTACACGCCTTGCTCTAATCCAATTCCAGCAGCACCAGGACACTGCTGTCCGATTTGTTTGGGTAGGAACTTCTTTATCGTATCTTCGTGCACATTGTCCCGACGCTCGAGCGCTAATGAGATTAAAAATCTTTCTAGGATGCTACGTCAACGGACAAAAGGTCACAGCCGAAAGGACCGTCACGACTACGGAAGATCCTTGTGTGACTTGTAGATGCAATATGGGACGTCTAACCTGCGCTAAACAGGCCTGTCCTGTTCTACATTGCCCTGCGTCAAGAATTGTACACGATTCTGGAGAATGTTGTCCCCACTGTAAAGGTACACAATGTTATATTAAAATTTGACATAATGAAGCAGAATTCCAGTTTAAAATATATACACTTATTTCAATTATTCAGGTAGCGGACGATTTTTCTCGCCTCCTAAAGGAGCCTGTATGCTTGGAACGACTCTTTATGATTCTGGAACACAGTTCTACGTAGACGAGTGTACTCGCTGCAGTTGCACAAATTCAGCTATTTCCTGTACCAAGGAAACCTGTCCTGTCTTAGAATGCAATAGCGAGCATCAGACTACGCTTCCAGGACGTTGTTGTCCACAATGTCCTCTGGTTGAACAAAGTCGAGCTTCTTGCACTTACGGCGGCAGAACTTACGGGGCGAGTATTATAATTTCCATGAGAGCACCTTCACTGTTGATAATCTTACCGCGATGGTCCTATGAAAATGGCCCGAACGGAGAATTAATTTTTTTGTTTAAACGTCCTAATTTCTCCTAGGCAGGATGGCGAATCTTGGAAGCTTGACCCCTGCAAGGCATGCGCCTGCATGCAAGGTAAAGTGCGCTGTGCGATGCCCATGTGTCCGCCATTAAACACACCCTGCCCACCGAATTCCCGCCTGCAGCATCCTGAGGGCCAGTGCTGTCCTCGCTGCGTCGAAAGTAAGCTCTAAAATGATGCATTAATTGTTAATTATGAATTGTGATTGTATCTTCACAATTTTTAAATAAATTACAGTATAGGTGGTAGTATTTACATTCTATATATGTTAAGGTGATGGTGTCTGCACAGTATTTGGGGATCCACACTATCGCACCTTCGATGGGAAATTTTTTAGTTTCAAAGGTCCATGCAAGTATCAATTGGCCAGTGACTGCGTGGGACACACCTTTAGCATTCGCGTTACGAATGACGCAAGATCAACCAAAGCATCTGCTTGGACGAAGACTATTGCTATAAAGGTTAAAATTAAATGTACTAATTAGTTAGTTCGTTAATAAGGAAGTTACTCGTACGACAGGTATTATCAAAAGAATTCGTTTGATCAGGTAGGAGAATTGAAAGTAAACTTGGGCCAAAAGATGCGAGTTAAAGTGAATGGAAAGAAAGTAGAAATACCGTACAGGGTGCCGCATAGATTAGATATCAACCGAACAGTGGACAGTGTCCTCGTAAGTACCCAGATCGGAATAAAAATACTCTGGGACGGTATAAGCTTCCTGGAGGTGTCAGCACCCACCTCGTACAGAGGCCGACTCTGCGGTCTTTGTGGAAACTTTAATTCACTCCCGAAGGACGATTTTACTACGCGACGAGGTCGACTCTTGCAGGATTCCCAGCGATTTGGACAGTCTTGGGCGGTCGGTGGTAAAAAGCGTTGCGCTCGAATCCGGCAGCCGAACGGAGACGTTTCGAGTAGGCGCTGTCGGGGCCGTAAAGATCACAGGTACTTTTCTTATATTTTCAATAATGCTCGTATTGACATTTAAACAATCTAATGTAATTTCAGACTTTGCAATCGATTGAGAACCCACATCTTCGATCCTTGCCATAAGAAAGTCAATCCTACAATGTACTACAAGGCTTGCTTGCAAGATATGTGCGAGTGCCCAACAAAAAACTGCTATTGCGAGTCCTTCATGGCATATGCTCACGAATGTAAACGGCTTGGGATAGAATTGCCGCACTGGCGTAAATCGACGCGATGTCGTACCGTCTGGGACGCGACGGACGATGCCGGATTTCGTCGACGACTTCGCTAGCTGATTCTTGTTCGCCGCGGCATCAAGCACTCTCAGGCATCTGGAGCGCAGCAGACTCTTGACTCGTGCCGCGGCGAACTCTCGTCCAGTGGACACGCGTGTATGCAAAATGCCTATTCGGCCTATTCGTACCTAGTGATGTACGTAGCCGCGTTCATGAAAGCACACCGGAACGGAACGGAGTGCTTCGTGAAAAGTTTACTAGTCACCACTTCATGTCAATACGCATAACCGGTGAGTTCGAAAACACGTATATACGTATACCAATTAAACTTTATATTATTTTAACAATAACATTTATTATTGCACCCAAGTAAATCTTTTACATTTCACAATTGCTCTCTCGCTTGACTGCACTACCGTGCCTATGTCCTTCTCTCTCAGACACGTAAGACAATCCGCAAGATAACGTGCAGATCTTATAGCTTGAGGAATTTAAGTACCGTTTTACTTTTACTTTCGTATTTATTTGTTTTTATTGATATTGTTTTTTGCCCTTGTCCAACTTTTTTGCCAGTACCGTATCTTGCCACCTTGTCTGTTTTACAAGAAAAAGTACAATGTTTATCCTTATAAAGATCGAAGCGTAGAATAAGATAAGAGCGCTTTCGAGAGGGAATCGATTACAATATCGCCTTGACGACTTGACGAACAATCACGTGACGCAAAGATTTATGATACATCGCGATAATGAGAAATTTACTTGTGTTCTTAAAAAATGTTTCAGAGCACCGTGCAGTATTTCGGCCGATGAGCAGGCTCGCGGCATAGCATCTACATCCCAGTGTTAACTCGACAGTGCGTTTATGATAGTTAGATTTAAGTTAGGTTTCTCAAAACCATATCTACCATATCTTTCTCTTCCCGTATCTGCCTTATCTGTCTCTCTAACTATATATAATTTTATCACATTACTGATATTAAGTAGCGCATAGGATTACGATCTACTCTGGAACACGTGAAATTCCGCAATATGGCACAAAGTAATGTAAATATCATCGAATTTAGGATGTTATTATACTATGAATTAGACAACTTGTAAGACGTAGCCTTTTTTTCCTGAATGTGACTTTAATCAAATTTTCAAATACGGGCCACGTACAGTCCATTCACGACAATAATGTTTCTTCGACGATCAAGATCTTGTACGTTTCAATGTAAATGTTTTTTTTATATTTCACATTTGTGTCGTGGATCGACTATATTTCGGTAGTTCTTTTCTTCTGTACATACGAAGCTCTGTGATTTCCATTACTTCTTACGATTCATCATTTATTTTTTTTAATTCTTTTTAGTAATTAATTAACAGAACTGTACATACATGGGGCACACTCTGATATCCTATACTTCGATCAAATGTATGGAAGGTTAGTGCCGAATAGCCCAAAGTCATATAGAAGTTTATTCCTTTTTCTTCTCTTTTTTTTTTCTATTGTTCAGCCGTAAGGGCAATAAAATGATTTATATTCGTATGCTGGCATACCATCTTGATCTATCCTAATTACAATCATAGTTTTATCGCTTTACGTAATTATTACTTGATATGTCGTCTCTTTGATTAATTGCAACATATTCTTCACTTAGTGGTATACTAATGAAATCATTGTATAGAACTTCTTGATATGGTCGAGATAACTTAAGGATTCGATTCTTAACAAGGGATTAACGTCAATCTGCGAAAGAGACAGCCAAGTGCTTCTCTTTAGCAATCTATCTGTGAATGCTATTGCTTCAGTCGTGTCCCGCCGTGCCGTAGGATCGCGATACGAAGTTCGTCTCTCATCTTAATCCACCATGACGGATTTCTCAATTTTATTTCCACTTCTTTTCTTTGCTCTTCTTCAACATGTAAACGCTTTTCCAAGTGAAGCAGCCATCGCCAAAACTTTGCAAGGTACTCTAAAAGCATAATAGACAAAAGGAAACAAGTGCCCGGATGCTATAAGTTCAAATAATAGAACTAATCAAATAGAATAATAGAAATTCTATCGAGTATTTTGATTATCAGTTGTAATGAACTTTTGTATAGCTAATGAATATACTTCTATTTATTTAACACTGGTTACCATTGATTTATCTTTCGAAAAAGCTGATTGCTCATAGTAATGCTTTTTACGAATTAATGAATAAACTATCTGTCCGCTACCTGATGCATCACGAAGTTTATTAATTGATAATCGATCGTAATTGTTACTGCCACAACATAATAATGGAAGGAATTATCAAAAAATTCGAGACGTTTATGTACCCATGTCGTTGTCACATCACATTGTTAATCAATTGCGTATAATTATCTGATCGATTATGAATTTATTATTTTACTAAAAAATAATCTGTAGACCAGCGTCTCAACCAATAGTACATTAAATTACAAAGATTTTTGCCACAGAAACGTTACGACTTTTGTTTTAGATGACATAGCCGATATGCGAATGCATAAAATTTCAAAACCATCTGTCCCGACACGAGCATCTTCATTCAATAATTTGGCCCATGAGACAGGTGAGAAAATGTCGATATTAAGTATTATGTTCATTTGTGTAGTAGATTAAATATCTAAATTAATCTGCTGTTGAATCTCCAATTATATCATACTGGTAGACGTCACGAGTTTGTCCGACACAAAGAACACATATCAGCAAGCACCTGTATATAATATGAATATAAAAATTATGAAACAGAAAATAGCATATAATATAACATGCAATTAACATATAAGACGCAAGTCAGCTATTGGTTCCAACTCAGAGCAAATTATTCCATTTATATATCTGTCCTTGTGAGTTAGTTGAATATTATTTCTAGAATTGCTGGACTTGGTATCATTTTGTGATACCGTCAGTAGTGTCAGTGAAACTTTGTAACAGCCTCGGGGACTGGTTATTTGAATGATAACTGATAATTATTGTATGCAACAATTAGAGACAAAGGAAGGCTACAGATAAATAAAATCCAAGGAATTATTGCATAACTTCTTCCGCACCATTGGTCAAGCATAAAGACAGAATAAATTCTCATAACGTTTTAGTAAAGTCCTCTCAAATTATATAGTGAGAAAATGAGCGTGGAGAAAAATATATTATTGACTTGTTAAAGTTTCTTCATAAGGCATTAAGTACATTGATAGTATTGTATTCACTCTCAAAATCTACAAATATTTCGAAACTAAATTGTAAGATTTTGCATATTTTATGGGTCCGTGCTTAATAGCTTGCGAAGATATATTGATTCCTCATTATCGTGTCACCTATCAATATTTCTATCGATCGTCGTAAGATTAATATCTCAGAAGACCTCTTGAGGTCTGATACTTTCTGAGATCATTAAATTTAACCCTGACGAAAAAATTTCTGATATTAAAAAAAAGAGCGCTAAACATAGATAGTGATTAGAATTAGTTACATATGTATAACGTATACTTTGTTATATTCAGGA
>JARQSV010000521.1:22990-37425 GCA_030142285.1 Calameuta idolon | reverse complement strand
TTAACATGACTGTTGCACGACGACTACCTTAAGGCGCAAGTAACAGGTCGATCCCGGGTAATATTCTGGAAGAGGGCGACCCTACGCGTTGACCCCTAAGCAGGCCACTTAAAAATCGATAAAGTAGAATGAATCGGTTTTTCATTTCCTACTTTATCGATAGTATGCAATCGTTATTTGGACGTTACAATATAATTATTGCTGTACATGTGATGAATATTTATATGAAATTTCAAGTCTACTTACCGAATAAATAAATGAACAAAATGTCTTACAATTAGTAAATGCATGGGGCTCTTTGGTTCTCAAGCTATACAAAACAGAAAGTATAATACTTTTGTAGCTGAAATCTCTATCGGTTTACGAAAAACAAAATAACGATATTAATAATTTCAAGCTTTTCAAAAATCTGTCTGAATCTGAATAAAATTTCGTACATGATACAATTTTAAGAAATTTTTCTTCCTATAGTAGTAATAGTAATTCCATCTTATAGAGTATCTAATAATGTGACATCTCACTATCTTATTTTGTATATCATTTCGTTATCTCAATTTAATTATCTGATTAATCTGTAGGTACATCCTTAACCACCGAAGAAAATATCGTAGTTTCTTAGTAAGAACAGTCTCAATAGCATTGAAGCGTTATTTTGTTAGTAGATTCTTTTAATAATTATTATTTATCCAAAAGTTATAATTTCAATTATATTAACTAGATACGTTCTGATTATGATTCCAATAATAGAAGTTCACGAATATTTTATTTATTTCTTCTTCGGGTCGCGTGAATTTTAAAAGATAATTGTTTACCTACAATTTAATGAAAAAAATATTATTTTCCTCATATAATAACTTTTTCTAGCATTTTTGCAACATACATTTTCAAGAAAAACAGCGAAAAAGTTGCTACTTTCCTTGCTGCAATTATTGCCGAGCTTTTGCTGCATATTTGCTCGCATTATTTTCCTTATTTCTACTTAACAGGAAATTTAAAGCATATTCTCAGGATACCTTTGTGTAGAAAGTAAGTCAACTGTTTTACCCAGACACGTTTTGGTATCTGGGTCGCTTCATTAAATTATAGTGCATAATAAAATAATTCTGTATCCAATAAACGTTTTGATTTCTTCCTTTCATTAAATATTTATATTTTATATATAATTTATATACAGATTATATATGCCCGTTTATATATATAAAATATTATATATAATTTATATATCATTTATATACAGGGTATCCTGTCTAACGAGTCGAAAACGGTTGTGACTTCGCTCGAGTAAAAATTCGCCCGTGCTTCCCCACTATTCGTGAGATTTCAATTCGATTAAGAAGTGAAAAATGTGACTTAACCCCCATCCTCATGAATCGATAAGAGTAACGAATAACAGGAGATGCGTGAGCGTGATTTCGCTCGGACAAAGCCACACCTTTATTCGACTCGTTAAATAGAACATCCTGTAAAATATTTTCACATGGGAAATGGAATACTGATTTATCGATATGTTTGATCTGCTGCAGATGATTAATATTGATGCCCAGCATCGGTACCACTCAGTACGAAAACATATGGTGAAGAAGATACAGCCGTTTTCAGCATAGAACTCTAGAGTCCATCTGTTTTCCGGCACCCACGAGGAAAACACATTCTATAAATCATGGCCTACGCAGCCTGCAATTGCAGAACTTCTATGAGAAAGCATTTTCTTAAATGCTACAGGAATGTCTTTAGTACGAATTAATATATCTGTTTCGCGTCCCATTCGCATTTACCAAACTAGGCACCAATTCACCTACTAATGTAACCTAAAAATATATCCAATATTGTAAGACGACAAGACTCGAAACTTTTATTACCATATTATAAATGCACAAAACATCTTAAAAATATATAATATACTTAGGATACGTTAAGATCAATAGATTATAACTTATAGAAAGAGCAGATCTTTTCACAATTGGAATTTCTGTGTTACTCGCAATATTTCACGTAAAGGTTCAGAACCTTTTCATGTAATCCTCGATAAGTAAGAGTGTAAGTGAACGACAACGCTGGTTTATCTGTAAACGGTAAAATTAGCCAATTCGCCCATCACACGTCTCAAAATATCTATCAATAAGACCGTTTTCATTTCTTCAGAGATTTCTTCTGTCTTATTTTCTTATTGGGTTTTGAGTAGTTCAATGGCTCATTGACTCATCTTATCGAACCTACCGCTTTTGCCGGTAGTTTTCATACTAATAGATTTCTCTGAGGAAGCACTTATAGTTACGTGGTTACTTTCTTCCCCGCGTTTATACCGTAAATATCGTCCGTTTACGAATTTTCGTCAACGTACATTATCTCGGTTGAGAATCTTTGGACTATCATCACCGTCATCTGCAACACCTCAGACATATACAATATCTTCACAATCGAAAAGAACTATCTCAAGTATAATTGTATACAACATTTCGTAGCAACTCCAATAAATAATAGTACATCTATCCTTTGTGGTCATGCCGCTCATCTAAAGAATATATCCTGAAAATGATTAGCCCTACAGGAAATATATTAGAGGAAAATGACGAAAGACCAAAGTTTAAGATTCTTTATGAGAAAGTAAAACGAATGAATGGAGAATTTAAAATGTGAGCGAGCGGCAGATTACAGAGTAGGAAAGAGCACTAACAATAAGAAACACGAAAGTCGGATAATGTTTTTTATATGACACGACACGTACATCGAAAAAGGTGCACGTGCACACGCGTGATAGCGATAATCTTGGAAGACTCTTTGAGATTGGTACAAGAATAGAATCGAACGAACAGGATTTATTACGAGTATGTCGCCTTACGGAGAGGGTAAAATGAAACTGGAGCGATTTTTTTTTTTACTTTTTAGGTACGACCGCACGTTCCATGCGGGACTAACTTATGCTTTCGCCATCGCAAAAAATAAATGCGCATTAACGTCCTGCGCATGATACAAATAGACGAGGCATAGCCCTTACCGATCGTATTTTGGTCAAGATCGCGCAGGGACCAATGACATCACGGTCAAAGCGACATCAGTTTTACTCTGAGGTGACTTATCTACGTTTCGATTCGTAAGGAGATGGCCCCTCAAAATGGAAGATGTCCCCTCAAAGAGGATCCAGTGGTCAGCCAGTCAGACCAGAGATGGTTCAGTGACGTCACTGCCTAAATGCGCAGAACCGCTATTGGGTATACCTCGTATATTTGTATGATGGTCGTGCGTAAATGCGCGCGTGTATGCGCAAAGCCGAAATCGTCTCCATGTAATATTCCAGAAAAATCGCAAAAAAAATTTAAACGCCAACTTGAGCTCCTGATGTAAATCACATTTTAAGAAATCTGATACGTACGATTTCAAGACAGCGTATGCACAAAAATCGCAAGACTCAGTGCGATATGTCTGTATCCGAAATTCGGCCTGAACAGTTTAATCAATGGTATCAAAGTTACTGGTAAAAATGATGGGACCGTGAAGCACTTTCAATTTGAAAGTTCCGCCCCTAGAGAATTAATTCCTTTGCAACGGCGAATGCGTATGATGCGCACCGCATGGCTCGAACAGTCCTTCCTCACGGCAAACCTGTTTGCCCCGATATTTCTCAATTGTACACTATCTTAATCTTTCATTCATTTGCGGCCTCCCTCTCTGCTGCGTGTTTCCGTAATATAACAACGCACAGCATTCCGTAACATTTCGGTGAAATATGCCTACAGTGGTATGCTGAACTTCTCGTTATCGTCGCGAAAAAATAACTCGCATGCAATCAGTGCAGGCTGCAACGATTGTATTAGCACGCAGTCGATTGTCCACCTTGTATTACAATACACACATTATACATTACTGTAACGGGAAGTAAAACATAACCACTGCAGGGAGTAATCAAACGCGCTCCTTGCATATCACAGCCGTCTTCCTCAACGTCATTCTCACCATCTTTTTCTTGATCCTCGCATCTCCTCTCTGACCATTTACCTTCATCTCCTCGACCTCGCCTTTCTCACTGTGCCATATGTCCGTTATCTCTTTTGCGCGACGTGATATGTTTATACGGGGAAACAAGAGCCTTCAAAGAAAACAAACTCCATGTATTCAATTTGACTTCATCAATTTTCGTAGAGTCATATGTTATTCATTCCGGAATAATAATGAATCCCTGCGATAAATCGACACGGAAACGACATCGATCGGCTCTATTTTTCACCGTGTAAGTGAATTCAACACTGGCCTACAGTATTGTCGACTACTCTAAGAATTTTTCAAAAATCTTTACGTAAGGTGCAACGTTTAACGAAATGTCGATAGAAACTCGTTTGTGTGTGTGTGTGTGTGGGTCTGTGTGTGTTCTGCGCGTGTATATATGTATGTGTATTTCTGCGTGCGCGCGCGCGCGTGTGTGTGGGTGTGTGTATATACATATATATATAATAAGCATGTATGTGAGTAAACGCATGAGCGTCTGTGTATGTGTAATTAATTGAATATATTATTCTGGATGGGGCGATAGTAAAGGATACACTGAGAGAATTTTATGCTAAAAAATATTTTGATTGTTACGGTAATCGTGGGACATCATGACATTTTAGTCTACATTATAGATCTTCAGTTAGGATAATAATATAATTGTAGTAAAATATTTTGCAGGTGACGGGTATTAAATTTGGAAGCATGTAGACTGTCAAAATGTTTGATACTAAAGTTTTCAATTAATTACGAAAGCATTAGTTGAAATATCCCTACAGGAAATCTAAAACGAAAGTTTTTAGTACTTAATGAAATTAATTTTACAACAATTATTGTTGGAAAATTAATTTCTGACGATTAAAGATTTAATGACTAGGGCCAGAGATACTTCAAGTTTAATGGCCAAATATGTACGGTACTAAGGTGACCAATAACATTTACCTTATATAAAATTTTAACAGTGAGCACGTAAATTGTACTTTGCAGAAATTGATCGGCTGTACTTTTTTAGCATGCTGATGGGAAAATTCATTTGTGACAAACAAAAGGTTAATATGTTATTATCATGAAAATTGAAATGACAAGATGTCCCGAGACTACTATTTTCACGGTAATTTTTATTGTGAATTTTTCAAGGAATTCTTAGCATTGATTTTCTCTGTGTATTAAAGTAAAAGTATATGTATAATGAAATATGCAATATTTTCATACCTGTCATGCCTTTTATACTTTTCATAGTTATCACCTTAATGTCATGATCGAACCTATTCTTGGTGTGAATTCGTCCTTATCATTTCCATATTTCCTATCATAGATAACTTTTCATTTTTTCCATTTCTACTTTTAATCGTTATGTAATGACCGCGTGATTACTGCACGATCGCAGTATTCTAGCGAATTATCGAATACATTGAAAAAATCAACAATGTCATAATCTTTAGAGTAAAGTTATTATGGCAAACGTTGAATTAAATGGCAGAACCTTACTAAATCTTCTTTTTCCATTTAATTATACTGATTAATAATTTCTAAAGTATTTGGTACAATGTGAGAGCGAAAAAAAGCGAGAAAGAGAGAGAGTGAGGAAGAGAGAGAGGGGGGAAGGAGAAGAGAGAGAGAGATGGGTGAATTAAACGTGTTGAACAAATTCCGGATTAAGGAACGAGAAACCCATAAACTCAGTCTGATCCAAATTCATCATGAAAAGTTTATCTGTTGGCGTAAGATCTGTCTTCTCCGATGTAAATTGCTTGTCGAAGTTACTCACGTCCTTTCGGTGTTTCTAAACAAGAGAAAAATAAAAGTGCTTATACCTAATTTTCGAAATATTTACTCACGTTAGTATATTTAGTTTCACTAGTTCTCCCTACTTACTACTCTTTTTAGACCAATCAAAGAATACTCACTATTTTGGGCTTGAATGGCGGTTGAACTTCTCGATTTTCAATCTTGTCCCAATCGATACGCCTGAAAAACGCATGGCCGCGTACGTCTTCTTCTCCACGCAAACCGCAACCAAGTCGTTTGCTGGGATTTTTTGTGAGAAACTGTGTAATAAAAAGTGAGCAAACAATTGCCAAGATCCAAAATGAGAAGAGAAGAAAAAATGAGAAATATGAAATAAATATTAATCTCACCCCTTTGCAAGCCTCTTTTGCCTCCTTAGAAAGACTCTTGGGATAACTGACATTGTGATCGGTAATGGCTGCAAAAAGTTCCTCTTCGTCCTCACCGTCGAATGGCGGTTGACCTACTAACATCTCATAAAGCAGGACACCGTAGGCCCACCAGTCTACGGATTTTCCGTACGGTTGATAGAGAATTATCTAGCATACGTAATGTAACATATGAAAGTATTAAGATAAGAATATTGAAAATGTACTCTAACACCACCCATTCATTAAAATATACTGATAGACTCACCTCCGGCGCTATGTAGTCTGGTGTTCCGCAAAACGTCTTTGTAGTTTTGTCACCCGTGATTCCCTCCTTACACATACCGAAATCCGCAATCTTTATATGCCCGTCTTGATCGAGTAGAACATTATCGAGCTTCAAGTCACGATATACGATGCCGCGGACGTGGAGAAAAAAGAGGCCAATCGCTATCTCTGATGCGTAGAATCTGAAATATTGAATTCTCAATTACCTTCCTTGTTTTTAGCTTCTTTTTAAATGTATCTTATTCTGATTTATAGCATCCCACTTACACTGCGACCGGTTCCTTAAATTTACCACATTGTTGTATTTGAAACATTAGATCACCACCGTTAACATATTCCATTACAAAATACAGACGATCCTGCAATAATAATCATTTTTATGTACTTGTAGACGGTCTATGACGAATTAAGATTAAAATTTTAACCATTGTTTGGAAGCAGGAGTGCAGCTGAACGAGAAACGGTGGTTTACTCGAGAGAGCTAATACTCTTTTCTCGACCATTGTACATTCAACATCGTCATCCTGAATGATGATATCTTTTTTTAAAATCTTTATGGCGTACAGTTCATCCGTGCCCTTCCGTTCAGCCAACATCACCTAAAAAAAAATTAAGATTTTATAAAACTCATTCCTTCGAAGCACGATGCGACACTTCGTGGGTTCTGGCCATGGGAATGTGCACCTTGCCGAAGCTGCCTTTACCCAGGACCATCAGGAAGTTGAAGTCTGTGGCGCGAATTACATCGCTTTTTCCCATATTATGTGGTACGTCTTTATCTTGGGTCATGGAGGTCTTCTTTGTCACTGACGTCTTCTACAAAAGTAATACAACGATACGATGATTCTCTATTAGCTATAGTTATACAATAACTATAGTATTATTATATTCTCACGAAACGACAAAAAATTAGGGTACCCACTCGCATCTTAGTCTTGAGTTCAGCAAGATCCACACCCTCTTCGGGAACAGGAACATTATAAAACTCGCCCTCTTCTTGGGTCAGAAGCTTGAACCACCCGCTGGCGGGAGCCTTTATTAGTTCAGATATACCAAACGATAAAGAACCCATAAAATCGTTCCGAGACGTTCGGTCCCAATCCCAAACTTCGATCAAAAGTCGCCTATCCTTATCTTCGGCTTTCAGCTCGCTACAAGTCGCAGACATTAGGTAATGGAAACACATTTTGCAATCGTATTACTCACAAAGTGATTGTCTCGTTCCATTCAGGATTTAGTGAAGACTTGATAGTTTTTGTTTTCTTCTTGACATTATCCGAGTCCGGAATTAATTTTAGCTTTACGTATGGATCCGAAAGTCCATTGGGATCCATGGGTATGAGGTTTCGACCCTGCTTTACTGCGAGCGTAAAAATGATTAATTCTCAAAAGATTGAGCACTCTGTTTTCTACCTTACTGTGTATGCAGCAGTATGCATATGCTCGTAGTGAAAGTTTAGTAATGGAATCAAGCGAACAAATAACGAATTTACAATGTGTAAACGGGAATGAGAATAATCGAAGAACTGAAAATTTACCTTCGACGGTGAGCTTGTTTCCGGAGCAGGTAATATGCAGTTGTATTCGACCGCGACGTTCCGTGTGATCGCATCCACATAAATTTGGCACGCTTTCCTCGCATCGCTTGTGCACGTTCATGTCGCATGCTATATCATCAAATTAAAACAAAAAATAATGTTCTTGACGATTTCTTTTAACGTCTTGCAATACACGAATCCACGTTCAGTATGAGCCATCTATTATTCCTTTATTGCCGAACTATATTATTTTCTCATGAGCATGTAAAAGCCACTATACGACTGAGAAACGTCACGTGTGCTACGTTTAGTAGATCTACGAGGTCGAGGACGGTGACAAAGACAGCCGTGACGTTTCTCGTCGACGACACAGATATGAAAAGTTTAAATGCGCTCATAATGATAGATTGAAAAACGAAATTGGCACAGATTCGTTGAAGAAATAATGATAGGTAACAGTAATACTATCGTATCAGTTTAGGCATAGTAGATATATATAATATTGGCATATATATACGATTACAATAAATATAATATAAATATATAGTATATACATAGTATATGTAAATGGATATCGAATCTACCTAAGTAAAGAGAGACACATGCACGATGAAAGACTATTTAGGAGTTGCTGAAAATACCGAGGATTCGAAATCGACAGGGATCTACAGAAAAAAGAGTACGAGAAATCCTCGACAACGAAGGTGAACATTATTCTCAAAAAAAAAAACTTTGATAACAACATGATAAGTAACAGAGGAGGGGTATTAGGCCAATAGAGCGAGAGATGAATAGTGAATAATAGTCGATAATGAATAGTACACACAGAATTAAGTCGAGAGATTATGTAACGTTAATTGAAAACGTATAACGTTATATATAATCATACGTATTGAAATACAAAATTTTATAAAAAAAATTACAGATCTGTACAGACTTTTAGAGAGCGCGCTGATGCGAAATAATTAATTTTCATCAATCTGTGAATTCTACAATATTTTTGGCATACCATCCCCCAATTTATTTTTCCTCGTGACTCGTCGATGTACAGATAACCGTATACATATATATATCGTCATAGGAGTGGAAATGTAATAGCTACGAGCTGTGCTCTTTAGTTGTGCTATCGTGTGCATTAGATCATTAGGTCAGGTTAGGTACCCGTTGAAGCGCCTCTTATTTGGAAAACGAAATAAGAAAATATACGATAAACGTGATGGGCGTAAACACGCTTACGATTATTACGTAATAGTCGCGAAAAAATTATTAGCGAATTGATGGGTAGTACGTCTCCATGTGGAATAAAATTCTATCGTGGTTACCGTATAATCTAAGGATTAACTATAGTGGCTAGGTCCGAACGAATAGAAAGAGGATCGTGAATAAGAAAGATGAACGGAAACGCAAATATTAAAGTCAGACTATGATCTATCATGTGCTTGGGTCCTAGCTCTATCGTTACTTTATTTTCTTTTCTTATATTCGAAATAATGATGGTATGCGTATAGAATATATTTTGAAAGGGTCTCAAACCAGGGAACCAGAAGCTTCCTGAATGAAATTTGAAAGATGACGAGAGAGCATTATTCGGTACTAGAGTCGAAAAAGCGAACTTTGCTACATCGGCGGACCAAACTTTTCTTTGTTTTGTTTTGTTTAACTACCTGAACACTTGAGTCCCTGATGCGCGATGCCGTGAAGCATCGAGCCGCAGTGGTCGCAGAAGGTTGGCGTCAGGTACGTGAAAACATCCCATTTGTGTGGCGCGCTCACGGCCTGAGAACACAAACACGGGGCCCAGAGCCCAATTTCGTCATTGCACTCTATGCTTGAGGATTACATGCCTCGGTTTATTACGACGAACGACTTCTATTTTTTCTTTTATTTTCTCCTATCCCTTTTTCCCCCCCGTCATTCCTTTCGAACTTGTGTATGTAAGCAATCTGTGCTAGTCGCGTAAGTGAGGCAGCAAGGCAGGTTAAGTGTTTTTGGCTGGTGGACGACAATACGACGATTAAAGCATGAAACTCTCGCGTTTCTCTATGACTTTACTTGAAGATCTAAACATTCTTGACGTAGATAGTATCTATATATATACATATGCCATTCGGCGACAAGTACAGAGCATCCGACGAAATTCGCAGACACAATTCATTTTCACGAAGCCGCGACTAAAGGATGAAGGGTTTCTGTGTCTGTTCGAGGACGTGAATGGAAATATCAACAAAGCGTCCGTACACCAGGAAAGAGATGGATTTCATTCTCATGAGTTCACAAAGCAGAGTTCGCACATTCGCGAGACTGTGAATACTTGTAACTTATGTTTTGGGTCGATACGTCATTACTAAGGAATAAGAGGCTATAAGATATACATTAACCGCATAAGGTTGGTTACCGAAATTACGAAGCTGATTTAACGAAGGGCCTGAGACAATTATAGAACAACTAGTATCAAATGCTGCCAAAAGTAATCTATCGCCGGTCTTAAGAAATTTATTTATTTTGTATTGTAATTTATTTGATCAGTATATGCACCCTGTTTCTTAGTAACAATGCGCGTCTTCGTCTTGGACATTGACAATATAAGGCTATTTTGAAGATGCTTCCTGTATCGATCTACACTTTGAGTCCAGAACGGCTGCAGAAAGGATAGAAATTTTGTAACTAAAAAAATATGACAGCAAGCAAAATAAATTCCTTTCGCCAAGGAGTGGGTTAGTTACGACTTCCACCCATTTCTATTATATGAAGAAAACGTCCATGGCGACGTATTAACCGCTGGCGGGTATAGCCTCGGCATCGAGTCCCGACCCAAATTTCGGACATTATAAGGTTCAGGGGAAACCAATTGCTAAAATCAATTTCCCCCATCCATCATAGTTCTGTTTGAATCCTTCAAAAAAGGGATAGGATAGCCGGCAGCGTCAGTTATTCAGTGGCTTTTGCGGTGTTTTATTATTTTGGGCATATCGAGTATCCAGATGTACCTTTAGCGGCATAGCCGAAATTCCATGAAATAAATATTTCGAATAAATGTGCATTGATACAACAATAATGTGGTAAGTGCACAAAAAACATGTAGTATTTAACGTAATTATTTGAACGCTTGTATTTGACATTTTTAACATGTGAAATATACATATATATGTTAAACTGAATTGTTTAAAACTATATATCTATAGGAAGGGAGAAAATTCAAAATTATATGAGTTAAATAAAAAAATAATTCAATGACATATGCGTCATTTAATTAGTACATTGTGTATCGAGGGCACAAACTCAGTCTTTTAATGCCGAGCGTAAATTTGCAATATAAGTCGTAGGCAAACGCGTGCGCGGGCCGAAGACAAATATTGCAAATACGTTAGGCGTAAAAAACTTTGCCTTCGCGGTGCGCAGGATACTTTATGCAACAAAAGTATGGATTACAATTTTTTTCACGAAAAAACATAAAAAAAAGTAAATAATTAAAATAATAGAGAAAATGTGGGGAAGTGAAGGTGAGGAATGGGTTCAGGGCAAAGCATCCGCAGGTGGGTCAGGGGGCGCAGCCCCCCGACTACCATGCAACAAAAGTTTTGGAATGAATATAAAAAATGTATTTTTCTCAAAAGATATAAATTTATTTTACTATGTTTATAATTATGTATTACGACAGTACAATTGTGAAATATCATTCCTTCACTATTTAGCGAAGTTATTGTGCTCTTTGAGCCTTATATATCTGTATTTGTTACATCATTTATCGTTTGGTGCTTTAACGGTGGGCTGTTAGTATCAGATTTCTCATGTGATTCAATTGAAGGCATATTTATTGAGGTCGATAAATGGTTGCAAATTTTGCTTTGTTTTGAATGGACTCTTCTATGTATCCCTCTACAACATTGCTGGACTTCCAATCTCCGTGACGTTTTAACCTTCGGAGGAAGAAAACCTTTTTATTTAAAGGCAAATACCAAAATGGGTCAATTTTGATCCAAGCAGTAAATACAATATTTAAATTCTTTTAATCGTATATTATGAATTGTATTTAACAAAATGTTCATTGTTAAGCTTTATAGTATTCTATAGTATTAAATGGAACACTTATGGTTTTGTATTTCATTTAATGCAAAGAGAATATAATTTTCATTCTTCGTTTTGTTCCGTTGCTAGCTCATATTCCAGTAACCAGTAACGGAAAAATGTATTGCACTTAACGAAGGGTCTGCCTGGCGTAATAACATTGGCAGGCGCGGACAAAAACCCCTCTGAAAGGCCGAACCCGTCGTTTGGTAGAAAGGGAGGCGATAGCCCTGTCTCAAAGAAAATTTCTTACCTGACCTTGTACAGTCCTTTACAATACCCATTAAAAAATTGAGAAGCCTAGCTTTTGTATTTTAGAAGATTATCAGGGAAATAAGAATCTTGGGTGATTTTCGACCCAGTTTAAAAGGTCCGAGGGTTAAAGTTGTTATATTAGCTTCAAAATCTGCGAGCAATGTTGCACAGGTTCGACAAAAGACATGTCCTGTGTAGGTCTCAGAATTATTTAAATTTAAAAAACGCGCTATTTGCTTTGGCATATTTGAGAATTTATGTATGTATTCCCATAACCTGTGGAATACATTTTCATTTTTGATGATTTAGAAAAACATCTGTCGCTTATCGTTGTTGCAGGGCGTTTAGGACTTCATATTTTCTTACTACACCAGTGAATTCCTGGCTGATGACAAAAGTTCGAGGTTTCTTCGTTTCCGTGTTTGAAACATTAATCAATACCAAATTACCCTGTTTGATTATGTCCTGAAGTTTGATACTGACCAATTCATTGTTTTGACCTACTCCACAAATTCCAAAAATTGGAAAGACCTGTAAATAACATATTATATTTATTTATATAAAAAAATGTTGAATATTGTATATATTTGTAAAAATATAGTATACATTATATATATATATTTTATCTCTTATCTAGTGTATAGAATTCTGTATAATAGTTCATGTATGTATTAAATGATATTTACCTTGTTTGCTAGATACTCACTATCCGAAGCCTCAGTCTAAAAATTTTGGACTTCCTCCGAAGACAACCCGTTCGATTTTTTAGTATGAAACCCAGTTGATTGTTATTTTAAAAACGCTGTCTGAAGTGGATATGTGCTGATATTAATTTTATCTTTGATATTTATTCTCTTTTCGAGCATAGAATAGATCGACTACAGAGTGAACGGTTTATATTTCTTTCTTAGTTTGTCGAAATGCGCCGGCAAACCTGTTTCAAAGGATAACTTTTTTAAAATTTTTACTTCCAATATACAAATGTATTGTATGCAGATTCACATTGTACATTTGATTTTGATGGCAAAAAATCAACAGCGGCATTTTTGGCTGCTTCGCGCAGTTCGGGCGATGTAAATAACATTATTTCGTCATTATTATTCTTCTCCATTACACTTACTTTCTTAGATTTGCTGTATAGAAAATGTTTGACACAGTTATATTTTTCAATGGTTATGGAGCACTGAACACACGCGAATGTTTTGAAACGAAATTGAGATTAGATGACTAAAGATCGAGTAGTCTAAGATTTGTCTGCGAATGCGCATACGCGGAGTATGATTTCGGCCACTTTCAAATCCTAGGACTTAAAAGTGCTCTTTTTTGTACTGTAGATCACTCCTCGCCACTAATTTACTTTAGCCCTCGCAGAAGCGGCTATTTTGGAGGCGGAACGCAAGCCTGCAAAAAATGTGTAAAACACGCTTGCGTTATATAAAATACATTTATCACAAACACGCAACATGAGGGGCTTATAAAAGTGATATAATGCTCTAAGGTCATTAATGTCTCTTTTATTATCCTTATCCTGAAAATAAACAGTAGCACTGAAAATAAACGATAGGACATTCGGTCGGTCTTGAGACATCGTTTTGGTAAGAGTAGTATAAAATTGTGCGTTATGATAATGGATGTGGACACGAAATAGCCAGAAACGCAGAAATGTCAACGAGAAACAATACTTAAATTACATAGGGAGGAAAATTCATATAACGAAATTACGAAACTTTTAAATAGGACTAATTCTATTGTACAGTACATTATATAGAAAACAAAGGCAAAAATAGACAGAACTGTTGCGAAGGAAGCTCGTTCAGGTCGTCTAAGAAAATTGACAAAGAGAGAAGAAAATGCTATCATTCGCGAAATTAAAAAAAAACATACTACTCTCGAGGAATATAAATATTAAAAAATTTTAAGAAATAGTTTTAAAGACTGTACCAGTGAACTAGGATTACTAAATGATTTCCAGTTTCAACAAGATAACGAGCCCAAGCTTGAACCGTTAAAGAGTGGCTCTTATGTATATAGTGCACTACAAATATTGAACGTTCCACCGCAAAGTCCGGACATCAATCCGATAGAAAACTTATGGGCTTAAATCGAACAAAAAATATAAAGTTACATCAAAGCAGATGTTGAAAGAAAAAAT
>JARQSV010000521.1:0-22890 GCA_030142285.1 Calameuta idolon | reverse complement strand
ATTTTTAAATAATTTTTCCTTTTTTTTGTCAATTAGAAGATATTGTAGTTCGAAAAAAAAACGCGAAAATTGAATTTTTTCATATGATGATGTAATTGAATCAAAGTTCATTTTACGCAAAATCCCACAAACTTTAATTTGCAAAAAGTTGCTTTACGTTAATTAGGACCCCAGTTATTAAAGAATAAAGGCGACTGGAAGGTAGCCGTAGTCCCGTGCGCGAAAATAGACGTACCCGTCGGAGTTTAATTATCATCTTAAATGAGATTCCCAGTTATATTTCGTTGAGATTCGTTGAGCTTTGTACAAGTATTGTAGCTCTTGGGTTATAGTATAAATGCGTTAAGGAGATAGTCCGTCAAAACATCAAGCACACTAAAAACGTAATGTAACTATCGCGTTGATCGTGTGCTCAAGCAACAGATCTCAAAAAATGGATATTTCGATAGTAACAAATATTCGGAGCAAGGTTGAATTAGAAAAAGCCAGAAATGCACCAATTAAGAAAAGACTTTTTCCTTAATTTTTCCTATGAAATTCAAAATAAAATTTATCGTAGAAACCAGTAATCGCAGGATATCGTTACCATTTCATTACTTATAACATACGATTTTTTCTTTGGCTATAACTGCTTTTACAGTGCACACGGTAAAATTTACTTAATTTAATTAAAAATTTTATGTTATTTCATTTTAAAAATCGGACTGATATAAGTAATCAAAAACTGATTGACATTTACGCATCATTGAAAAACGTATAGTGTTATTTAGGAGCATTGCATCAGCTGATGTTAGCTCTTCCATTCGATCTCTACAATAGAACCATGTTTCGACTCTTTAATAAACTTACATTTATTAATCTGAATTATACTTTTCGAATGCTTATTTCTAAATGTCTCCACATATGTGAACGAATAACTAAAACAAACAATTATAAATAGAACAAAGATTTATTAAATTAATAAGATTTCTTAAAAACATATTGGCTAGCATTGCATATACGTACTGAATGTGTAACAACCCAAACATACATTTCAAAAACATATAAAAAGTCATAATTTTTTTCCTGGTTGACTTCAATGGTATGAAAAGTAATGCTGCAATCCACGGTAAAATTGAATGTAGCGCACGAGATAATTGGCTGTTTTAGATAACATTTTAAATTCAACAAGGTAAAAGCTATAGCTTTGCACTACATATTTTTAAGTTTCGAAATTTTTGCCTTACACTTCAGTAAAAACTGACGTGTCATGCTCGCGTCTACAAGGAAAGTATCTCAGGTGTCACCCTCGAATTTCGTTTATTTTGAAATATGTAATTTTACATAAAAATCGAAGAGACACGTGTTCTTTTTATCTGCGAAAAAGGGGTTTTAGGGGGTGAGGGGGTGCATTTGAAAGTACTAAAAAAGTAGGCGATAAATGTTTTTACGTTTTTCGAGAAAACGTCGTTTAAGGGGTGGCTTGTGCAGCCAATTTCTCATTAAAGCGGTACTACCTTGCTTCAATTTGCCTTCCCTCTTATTAGAAAGCTCCTTTTATGTGTTAATTACGAAGCTTAATTATTTCAATAACGTTCGGTTGTATGTTTACCAAAACCACCCCTTCGTTTCCTGACGCCCTTCTGGCGGCATTCCTTGTGCGTTCGCGAGGTCTTCAGAATTCTTGTATCCTAAGGGTTTCGGAGGTCGCTGTGCAATTTTTCAATTGTTATGGCAGGAGGAAACTACCCTTAAATGGATTCTCTAATGAAACCGTAATACAATGCGTTTAAGGGTAGTTACCAGCTGCCATAAAAATTTAAAAATTATATTTTGAGAGTAACTAGCATTGTGAATTTCAAAATTTAAAGTCCAAAATCCGTTTCAGCCACCTCCAAAATCCTTAGGATATGAGAGTTCTGAAGACTTCGCGAGCGTACGAGGAATCCCGCCAGAAGGACGTCAGGAAACGAAGGGGTGGATTTGGTAAGCATAAAACCGAATCTTATTGAAACAATTAGGCTTTTTAATTAACATATAAAAAGAGCTTTCTAATAATTAGGAATGCAAATTGAGGCAAGATTGCGACGCTTTAATGAGAAATTGGTTGCACCGGCATAGGGGTGTGTTCACCCTTTAAGCGACGTTCATGAAGATTATCCTTCGATTAGTCCCATTTAAATATCCCGACTGGAAATATGCGATACTGCGAGAACCGCGGTCGAGGTTCTCAACTTTGGCGGTTGATTTCACCCCCTGAAATCATTTTTTTTGCAGATAAAAAAAATACGTGTCACTTAGATTTTTATGGAAAATAACATATTTCAAAACGAACGAGATCGGAGGGGAACACCTGATGTACCTTCCTTGTTAGTATATATTTCGTGAAATTCTCCCAAATATATATAGGTAATATTCCATGAAAAACCATGATATCCCGGATTGCCGTGATATTCACGGTAATTTTTAATGAAAAATTTTCTCCGTCTAGATTTCACATCATGAACAATATAAATAAATGTACAAATATTTACAAGTGGCACATTATTTTAGTACTGGATGTACTCTGACTGCATATACTGACGCATCGGTTTGACCCTTTTACCTACTAGACAAAAAAAATAAGCAAACATGGTCCATCATGTTTTGAGAGATCGTCGTACATTCTCCTATATTTCGTTTTAGAAAGTTAGACGTTGAAAAATTGTATTTATATTGGACCCTTCTTATCTCGTTAGCCATCGGTGCCGATTATTCGCATTTCACGTATTCCCACACGATTCGCATGATTTAGATATCTCGTGTCACGTCACGAACGGTAATTACGGTATTTACTACGTACCTAGCTCTTGGAATGATATCCTTCCTACAGGAATAAGGGGGAGGACCTAGAGGAGTCTCACTACCAACAGCACGAGACCTTTAGGATTGTACCACTCTGCGACCTGGAAGAAAGACCTATCTTTATAGTTCAGCTCTTCTCCTGTAATCTTGCTTAGCGGATCACGAGCTGTCGAATCAGTTTTGACACTAGGGAAAATAACAAGATCATACGACGAGGGACGTACACGACTTTTTTGCACTATTTTCCCTTTCTTTCCCATATTTCACTCACACACTGAGGAACAATCAGAATTTTTCACGAAAATGATAAAAAAGATCAGCGAGGAGTATGAGGTTAGACTTGGGTAGTATATTATTATATTTTTCTATATTTCATCCTCAAAAATCGAAATATGTACTCAATATTCTCAATAAATCCCAGTACATGCTGAGCAGGCGCAGAGAATATTAGTATATCCATTTTAAATGAATGCTCAATACATTTTGAGAAAATTCTTTTTATGGATCCAGAATATGAACGCCATCTTCAAAGTACTCACAAGGGACATCACTTTAGTGTCCGCCTCCGATTTTGATGAAACTCAACTATGTTGTAGCGCTTGAAAAACTAAGAGACACGTATTTCTTTTTATCGGCGGAAAAACGGTTTTAGGGAGTGAAATCAACCCCCAAAGTTCGGCGTGTCGAGGGATGATAATACAGTTTCATCTAGAAGGGGTCGACCGATTTCAATGAAACAAAAACTAAACTGTTTCTCATCACGAGTAATGAAAATTACATCTAGACATTAAAAAGAAATTTTCACATATAAATTAATAAAAACTGGTACTACGGTGTAGTGGCGAGCGTATTTGCCTCTGGACGGAAGCCTGGAGAGTGGGGAAATAATTAAATTAATTGATATTCAAATACTGCTTTTAAGGGGGTAAACGATTTGCTCGAGTTTGTCTTTAAATTTATTTAAAATTTGAATATAAATTAATTTAACTGTCCCCCCACTCTCCACGTTTCCGCCTAAGGGCAAGTACGCAACTCACTACACCATAATACCAGTTTTTATTAATTTATATGAAAAAATTTCGTTTTAAGATCTAGGTGTACTTTTCATTACTCGTAATAAGAAACATTTAAGTTTTTGTTTCATTGAAATCAGTCCGACCCTTCTAGGTGAAACTGCATTATCACTTCTCGACATGCCGAACTTTGCGGCTGATTTCACTCCCTAAAACCGTTTTTCCGTCGATAAAAAGAAATACGTGTCTCTCAGTTTTTCAAGCACCACATAATAGTTGAGTTCTATCAAAATCGGAGGGGGAAACTAAAGTGATGTTCCTTGTCAGTCTCAATCCAGTGTCAGTCCAATGAAGGAACCCTCGAAGCTTTTGATAAGTTTCGAAATTTTCTGCCAGTACTACGAGTTTCTCGTTTCTCCGTTTATCTGCATGCAATTCAATAAGAGATAACCATATTTGCAGAACTGACAGTGAATATCGGGAAATGCCCAAAGTATGCCCAAGATTATGTGTATGTAAGAGCGTATGTAACAGCCCCTATACCCAAATAAATATTCGTTCCTACTGTGTTTGAAACTATGTGTCAATCGTATGTCGTAAGTGTAGGACTGATGCAAATGAGTAAGTTCCGAAAATTGTTGACATTATCACATTCTGCACCTATCGGATCATATCTTCAGAATGTATCGAGCGTTCACTTGAAGCCAACGTACGATTATTTTCTGCATATGCCGAGAATATACTCGAATATATATAGTACATGCTCACCACATACGTGCATCCAGTTTGAACATTCTCGGAACGATCTAAGAATATCATTTTCCTATCTGAAAAGGGACTGATGATTTTAAATGGCCATTTCGCATTCCTAATCATGAAAATAGTTAATAGATCGAATTAGACGAACATATTTTTCCTAAATATGTATATGTAGTTACTAAAATACGTTACGTTAGACTGCTGTGCGATCGACGCTAACATAAGTTAAGAAACAGAAGATAATAAAATCGAGCCAGTCCGAATTTTGAGGAATTTTAGAAACATTAAAGTTCTAAATTACTGCATAGAAGCCAGACTCTTGTGATCTTAAAGTTTTAGAAAACTACAAATGTAGATCCCTTAGATGCAATGCTATCAGGATGGTAATGTCAACGTTAGCAGCAATTCATTCAAACAGTCACAAATTAAAACTGCTACTGGAAGACTTTATGGTTCACTAAAACGAGACGACAATCTCTGAAATCTTCGTTTATACTTATAAGGTGTGATATAACATATAATACAAAGAAGTTGGACAGAAATTATAGAAATAAATTACAGCGTCTTGTTCTGTGCATATTTTCAAATGTAGATCAATGGTTAGAAATGTAGAGCAGAATAGAAATAAAAATACGCAAATTGCAAAAAGAATGGACAAGACATTACAAAAAATCAGAGGAAATAGATTTACTTAAAGCATAACTAAGCATTCACACTTAAGAGAAAGATTAATCCTAGATTTACGGATACTGATTATCAAATTCAACATAAATTGCAAAAAAAATAATATTTTTAATTTCTCTACTTCAACTCTTAAATTCTATAAATCGGTCACGCACCTTTCAATTTCACACTGGGCGATGAGAATTCGCAATTCGCACCAGTGTAGAGTTTAAGGGTTAAACATGAAATTGGAAATCTGTCAAATTGACGGATTCCGTAAATCTAGTGTTAAAGTCGTGCATACACTGTTAGAAACGGCAGCAGCTGAGCAATTACAAATTTTACTGCAATTTAATTACAAATTCGAAGTGGCGACTGGTTCTCAACCTGTTCCAAAAGTTCAAATCGAGTCGGACAAAAATGACCCAGGTTTTGAGGTTAAGGGTTAAAAATTTCATGTTTTTTTATAAATTTCAATCCAATTGCTTCAATGATTCGTATGAAATATTAGTTACAGAGATTCGTATTCGTGCGCGTAGGCACCACTGAGAAAGCGCATTTTGCGTGTTCGTGCGACTGTGCTTAAAAAGTTGTTAAGTCAATTGATTTGTACTAAATCTTTATGAATTAGTAAGCCAACAATGTAATATACAAGCGACATATAACTATTCGTTAGCTAGCAGATATACATATGTATCTAGGCATGCAGGAAAATACTACAGGATATAAGAAGGTCAAGAATTGTATGGCATAGAAATATCTCTCTTAACGGAAACCGCAATCGTACAACAGTAAAAAAAACTAAGAGCCGTGATAACTATATGCAAAATTCTTTCTACTGTCCTTTGCAGCTGTTCGTAAACTGGTCGCATACAGTAATTTTGAAAACTCAATATTTCTTTACCCGAATCAAAATTTTAAACCTACATTAAACCTTCAGGTTCTAATCGAAGCCTCTTTCGCTTCTCTTCAACAATAACCTCCTGCTTTGAACCTATATGTCATATCATTTTCAATTTTAACCAATTTTGAATTTCCATATTATAAATTAATAAAAATAGATCAATAATAAAAACTGATTTAATATACATGTAATTAATAATTAACTAATTATGCCTAACTTCATCATGTTCAGGGAAAAGGAATATCGTATACTAATGTAATTAAGAAGACCTAATCGAGATAGACTAAATATGTTGGATGATCATCAAAGTTATGCAGCAGAAACGCAGTATAATACTTGTATAGTTGACTGATTTGTGTTACTATAAATGAATTAATTCGAAATTATGAGAAATTAGTTTTTCTTTTCCGGATTTAGGACCTGTTTCGTGAGGTTTATTACGGATTTTGAATACCTAGATGGTGCCTGAAAGTGTCAGAAA
Source organism: Calameuta idolon (assembly GCA_030142285.1). Taxonomy (NCBI): domain Eukaryota; kingdom Metazoa; phylum Arthropoda; class Insecta; order Hymenoptera; family Cephidae; genus Calameuta; species Calameuta idolon. The sequence goes on along the minus strand of JARQSV010000521.1, from coordinate 16,247 downwards.
TAGAAATTTCGACAATTGTTAGACCCAATGTAGAAGATTGACTGAAATGTAATTATACATGTAAAAAAATAGGGAAGAGCGGAGGAATCGCACGCATCTAAAGGAGATCTGAAATTATTAAGTGAATATTCATCAAACTTATTAATTTAATAAACTTTTAGTTCTAATAATAAAGACTTACTTTCAGTTGTAAGCATTTTTTTGTAAGCAAAGCGCGAGCCGTTGAGCCAAGCGGGCCAACGGTTACCGATTCTGAGAAAATCCCAACGTTGCCGAGCTACTTGCGCACATAGAAACGGAGATGTGAAAACCAGATTACTCGTCACTGAGACGCTGGGCCGTGAACACATTGAGGAGCGCTCATAATATCTACTTATATGAGACGAATCAATTTTCGTTCGACATTCTAAATACCTCAGTGAAAATTTCTCTGTTCCCTATACTAATCCCTACACGGTATAATTTAAAATATTTCAGTTTTGTGATTTCGAAAAGTCTTGCCTATGTTTTAAAACCCTTGAGTTAGGCTTAAGTTAGTTTTTTTATCTTAAAAATCATTTTTTATACAAAAACTTGTAATATATTATTAACCCCTTCACTGGCAGGTCAAATTTAGACTCAGATGCCACAAACGGCGCAAGTATAATCAGCGTGTGACGCATATGTGCGTCGCTGCCAGTGAAGGGGTTGAACGGGTATTCGCTTTTGTAGCGTTAAATATGTATTACTGTTTGTGATTTTTTTTGACAGAACTATAAACTACGTTAATAAAAAATTATACTGATGATTTTATTCATACTTATTACAGGAATTTTCCTCCGATGTAACGAAAAGCCTTAGAAAATTTCCTGTAAAGAGTTTAAATATGAATAAAAACAAAATTTTTTATTGATAACACATTATAGTTTCGTCAAAAAATAATTCACAAAAAATAACACATATTTACCGCTAGAAAAGCGAATACCCGTTGAACCCCTTTACTGGCAGCGACGCACATATGCGTCACACGCTGACTATACTTGCGCCATTTGTGGCACCTGACTCTAAATTTGGCCATTTTCCTTAAACCGTTATGAATAACGTAAAAGAAGTAATTCAATTAGCATACATTAGAAAGTGTAGTTACAGAGAAAATAATGCATGTGCTTGATAAAACTGCGAAATTTCGTAATACAATTTACCTCGACATGTTTATTTTAATTACTCTCTAACTTCATTTGTTATTTGTTGCAAATAAAGTGTCTAAGTAATTGTTACGTTTCTGAAGCGTGTGACGTGCACGGTTTAGTTAAAGTGTTTTGTAAACCAATTCCTTCCTAACGTGACAATGGCTAGTTATCAAATATCGCGCTTGAGTCATCGACCTCTGTCACGATTCGTTTCTCATAGTTCTACGTTTTTCAAACCACTTTTAATCCTCACCCTTCAAAAAACTTCGCACCCAGTTATTCCCTGCATACCGCTTCCTTACCGTTAATTCCCAACCCTACTAAGACACTCAGTTAATATTTTTCTAATACTTCCTACGTCATACCTTCTAATCCTAAAATCCTTAAAAATTGATTATTTGCCGATTTTCATTTTGGAGTCCCGTTACTCCCAAACTAGGTTTTCTTGCTTTTCGACCCCTACCTTACACCACTCCTCTTAGTATAAAAAGACGAACCTTCTCTAACAGTTAGGACAGTAGTAGTCTCGACATTGTACACGAAACCTCTCTCGTGAAATACATATATTCTTTGCACAACCCGAACGACGGTTTCTTTACTGAAGAAATCCACGAATACTTCCTGGAACCCACAAAAATATAAATTTTTTGATCAACGATGACCGAGTCGGATCGTGACACCTCTCGATAATTGATATAATATATCAACATATTTTTATCTTGACACGCAGCTTTCCATTATCAATCATTTTTAATCCAGATATCATTATTGCCAAGCTGAAATGATAGGGGATGTTGCAAATATAAAATCTAATGATGGATTTACGTCCAGGATCCCCTTGAATAGATATTTAAAGACTCTAATTGTCGCATTAAATGAAATTAAGATATTCAAGACGATTACAAGACGAGCCAATGTTAACTAACTGAATATTATTCTAATGGGTAAATATTATTCTCATTCTACTCCTCATTCTACTGACTGATGTTATACTTTTCAGGATGGAAGTAAATTTCATTTGAAAACTTTAAGTCAACCTAGATATCGTGTAGTTAGATCTTTGAGCTATAAAATTCAGTAAATAATACCACTTTACTTACTTGGCGATTTAAAGGGTTATTGGTCGTAAGGTCTTATTTCGTGGGATTAATCATTCGTTAGCAGGATTTGAATATTTAGAAATTTAGAACTGTTGCATCATATTATCAATTGGAATTTCCAACATATCTCGTAAATCTCGGATTTAACCGAATATTTCATTTAGAATATTTTTATTTTACAGAATAAGAAAAAAAATAATAATAACAACAATAATGTAGATGACAATAATAAGAATAAAAAAATAATAACCGCAGAAATATATTCTTTCCACAATCTTGAAGCATATCCGGACAGGTGAATTGCGGCGTTGCTTTGTTGCCCCATAATGAAGCGAATTCGGCACCGATGGTATTGCTTTTAGCATCTTATGGTATCACCACCGCGGCAACAATGGTGATGCCTATTTCGAAATTCTATGTGAGTATTTGCAATATCGTCGTATCTCTGTTACTGTTGCATGTAATTTATCGAGAATTGAAAAATGATTCTGAGTATTAGCAGCGAATGGCAAAGTATACTTGCTGGCTGACCATAAAATCGACAAAAAGAAGCCTTCCGTATCTCGAGGTTCAAATTCGTGCGTCCAATATGTACATACATTTTTCTGTTATTGAAATTTTACATTTTTCTTTTATTGAAATTTTTAACGTTATTAAAATCGTTGCTCTTTGGTACGGTAGGGGTGGCGAACTCTTTCTCTTAATATTCACTTCGTCTTTAATTTAGGAGAAAAAGGACTCATCGTGGAATAGGAAACACAGAGGAGAGTAAGTGGGTGAATAGAGAAAGTTTGATGAAATTAGAATAGTAAACAGTGAAATACATTCTTACTTCCGTGTTTAAAAAAAAAAACAGCATTATTTATGCCTTCTATGCATCTAATTGTCGAATAGATTACATGTATGTACCCACAGAAACACACGCACACACGTGCAACCTCGAGGTATATAAAACGAAAATTTGATTATCGTATTATACACAGAGACACAGAATAAAGATCTAGACAAAAGACAAGAGCGGTTGCGATACCCTGCACAACATTGCTTAAATTTTTCAACTTTCGCTTCCTTTATGTCCCCACCACATGACCTATGCCAATAAACAGAAAATTTGCTTTTCGTGTTCCTTGAGTGTACTTATCTCTACTCCTTTCTATCCGGTAACCCTTGAACACTTTCTCTGTTAAAAAAAATAAGTTCAGTGGGCAAGAGCCAATAAATGCCCGTGCAAGCAACGCATGTTGCTCATGAAAACATTACAAATACTACACAAGGCATAGCAGAGCTTGTACAAACACCGTAAAAATTGTAGTCGCTTGTAAAGTCATTGAAGAGCATGTGTGTATACATATGCCATATACATAGAGAACATACGTATATATATACATGGTTTTGTAGTGCGTAGGAATAGTGTGTATGCATATACATACTTATGTTATTTTCCCACAAAGAAAAAGACTGATAGATATAAACAGAGGCAAAGCAACACCGTACGAGGATATTATTTGGTACCTTGGCACTTCATGCCCTGGTGGATGACACCATAAAGAAGGCTACCGCAATGGTCGCAGAAGGTAGGGCTGTTGTAGGTGTGCTGCTTGAATTGATGCTTCGTCCGAGTGTCCTGCGTTAGGTCACCATTACATCGTGCACACCGACATTACCATTCAAATAATATTAGCCACTTCAGGGATAAAGAGTCTAATAGGAATTGGAGATTCTTTGGAGCGTGGTTCACTGGACCGGACTCAGGAATTTACCACCCCCGCCTACGTTCCTCTTAGTATTTTGCCAAACCCAGCGCAAAACTTAGCATAAGACGGAAGTCTGTCGTCTGATAGCTGATAGTTGCTCGCTGTAGCTTTGAAGTACCACGCAATATACGTACACTGTATCATTCAATTTTGAACGATATCATTCTCATTCAGATATCGCGTATTCGGTTACAACAATTGAAATTCACAAAAACCAATGAGAATTGTTGCTCCTGGTAATAAACTAACAACCACTGTCAGATCGATCGTTCCAAAATTCTAACCCAAATCGTTCGTTCTGATGAAAAAGCGATAAAGCATCATAAGCTATCTCGTTAGCCCGCAAGCATGAGTCCGAAGGCACGATCCAGTTGCTGTCTTACGTTAGTAACTTATTAGTGGTAACGAGGTCGTTTATTAGTGATGACTGATGATCACCGACCAAATTTTGATAAGCTCTTTCCTCAAAACACGCACTCTTACTGAGGTCATGTTTCTGCCGAATTGTAATGCGGCATCGTTTTGCGGAGCTCAATAATTTTTTCTTTAGTCTCATAATGCATGACATTTGGGTATTATCGGGGACACCACATGATGAACGAGTGAGAGTAATTCTCTTGAATTTCGTCACTAGTTAATTGTTGTAGGGCTTTCAATAACGTGTTGCAATTTATTTCAATCGACCGAACATTTCCTAGAACCAGCGCTTCTCCACTAGAGCTTTTTCAGCACGTATAATTCAGTGAAAATCATCGGGTAAGTTGTATGCAGAGTCACAAATGGCACGCACTTGTGACGCACTGAAACACTAGGGCACGAAAAAGCTCCCCGTTCATTGTACGTTCACCTTTTGAAAATTCTCTGAAATTATTCATCTACATTTTAGCAGCGTCGTGCAATGTATTTGCCCTCTTTCACACCCTACGTCTACCTCCACGACCACCTCACACTCACGACCGAATCCAAGTCCAGCAGGCACATCGTATTACATAAATGAAATAGAAATTCAGCATCGGAACACTGATTCTCTGTAGCTATTTCGTTAACATTTAACAGCCCTAATTGGCTCTAAAGTGAATTTTTAAATCTGGAAAATGATTGAACCATGGTCGAAACTTACGTCAGAGTCAGCACCCTTGTCAGCTCCAGGGCATTTGAATGTAACGTATTCGTGGCATCTCTTGTGTACGACGAAGCTGCATACTGGAACACAATTGCGAAATTTTGTCATTTCAAATGTAGTGAGACGGCTCTCTCATTTCTAGGAGTTCCTGCATTGTTCACTGACTGTGTCAGTGCATATTATCCTCACTATTATCGTGCATGGCAAATTTCGAACTATTATATTTACTTATGCGGATTTCGAATAATCATTTACCTTGACATTGGTAGCCTTGCTTCCCGAAACCCCTGAAACAGAAAAAGTTTCAAGTAAGACGACGCAGGACGAAATTATTCAACATGTAATCGTGAAAGAATGAAGTTCGAGTTACGAAATATCGAAGGAGTATAGCTTAGCGAAATGTAAAATGGTCCTACGGTATATCCTGAGCAACAATCGGATTTACTTCCTTCAAGGGAAGGAACATAATGGGCGACCTGTCAAATGTATTTTTAACGAAGTAATTCTGCGCAGCAGCGCCCTTTCTTTATATTCCTAAGCATATTCATCAGCTAGAATTGTGATCAAATTAGCTTCCCTAAGAGTGAAGTTTGTTTTCGTAAATAATGAATTTCTTATTTGTTTTCGTGGACTTTTGCAGGTAGCCAAAAAGAAATTTTGAAAACTTTCGACGGAATATATGCATAGGGCGCCAATTCACCTTGGAAACGGATGATGGCGCGAAGCATAATGCATTTTACATTGTACAATGAGGAATTACGTATAAAAAAAAGAACGAGAAGCCACACGGGAACTAATGCAGCAAATCTGCACTTCTTTTTTTTATGCCGGTACTTACGAGACACGTACGACTGAGCGGAAGAACGGACAGAACGAAAGCGGTGGCTACATAGATAAATGGGGAACAAGAGAAGTGCTCGAAGGGGTGGAAGGCAGATAGCAGTGCAAATCTCTGATTAGCCTACATTGCTCGGCAGCTTAAGAGATTCACGAAGTATTGTCTGCGTCAGTGTAAGTTGCAACCAACTGAGAATCAAAGAACAAGAAGGGTAGTTTTATTTGAATGCATGATAACGCCTTTTATAAATACTTATCATCTGGTTACTTTGGTTCGAAATCTTCATAAAGATATATCTCTATATACATATATATAGAGAGAGAGAGATCGTCCTGCGAGATTGGCCATTAGGCCCAGCTTAATCTGTAACTGAGGTCATGGCTTACGGGTTCGTAACCCGTAGCCTAGATGTAACGCGTCTCTGCGCGACGAAAGCCTTTGTTTCAGCTAATTGAGTTAACCTACTTTGTATCGATTTCGGAGTCGGTGTGTCACATAACGAAAACTTGGAAAATCGGATCGAAGAACGAGTCGAGCTTGCTGGTTCGTCTGCCTTGGTAGACGGATTCTTCATCTATTGGTGACGTGAATCATCGCAATCATTTCAAATTACGTTTCAGAACTCTTTAAGTACCGATTCTGAGCTTGAGCTTAAGCAATGCGTAATTTATAATGCATCATAATTATCCGTCGAATATGTATTTATATCCTTTATCAACTTACACACCCTGTATCATACCTCACACGTTACATGGAAAATTAATATAGAGCAAGTAAGCGCATGCATAACATTGGTACTAGTTAATGTGTATGAAATAAGCAGATTATGAATCCAATATCACAGTAGCGCGCGGCATGTGTTATTTCTAATATAAAAGGGGTTCGAAAAAAAACGCATACGAGTAACACGACTGAATTCCACGTGAAAAATGGAGAAATACGTGCTTTAGCGTAATACATTCTTCAGGTCACAAGCAGAAGATACTCAGTGTTAAACTTGCTATTTTCAACGTATAAGCGCGCAGCTGGCGATAGATATGCTGGCTCATATAAGTGATGCTCATTGAGGACCTAGTGATTTCGTATTTTTTGTGCCATTAAGCTACGCTGGACCACGAATGAGCCCCATTGAGTGGGTCAGCATTAGCCGTAAACCGATAGGTTATTTTCGGAATTCGAACTAAAAAATTAATTATGCTATAAAACATATTTCTCAATTTTTCACGTAGAGTTCAACCGTGTTACTCGTTTGTGTCAATTTTAGAACACTATGTATAGCACAAAATACATCCGATCAGAGAAAATCGTAATTTTACATTTTGATACGTCATCATTCAGCTTGAGTATCGGCAGACAAGCTCAACAAGATATAGACGAGGGAAATTGATCAATATTCTTTATTGTCCGTAGGTATGACAAGCGGGCTTCAGAAAACTTATATATATAACACGAACATGAAGACATCAAAGTTTAGTGTTCTCATTGAATGCCATTCCAGATAGCATTCAATTCTAGAAGGATTCTATCAGACATCTGTCTCTAGAGCTCTTTAAGACTTCGACATTAAAGTCTTTTAGGGGTCTTATAAGCACCGTGCATGGACTATAGAGGGCAGGGGGCTTACGGTGACGCCAGCGCGACTTGTGCCAGGAATTGGAATCAATGCGGTGACTTTACCATGCTTTAATAAATTGAAATCTCAAACGTCAATTCACAAACAACGACAAACAATGCCGTCAATTATCAGCAATTTAATTTGCATTCTCAGTAGCAGATGGCGCGTCAGTCCCAATGCATGGTTCTTATAGAAATTTTTATGGAATGACATTTGTTAGCTAGTTATATAAAAAATCTTTTATTCATTTTTCTGATATTTCATAGATATCTGAAGCATCCTGTGCAGCTCTGTGTTATCTGAAATGTTATGAATCAGCATTGTTGCAAATGAAAATTCATGAATTGAAGAAAAAAATATAACATACAATCGCTACAAGCAAAGCTGATAATAAGAATATTCTCCCATTTCATAATGTCTTGAGATGATTTCTCGGTAGTGGATATTGCATCCTGTACACTATTTCGTTTAATTAAATAATAATTTGCAGAAACGTATATTCCGAGTGACCATGTTTGTTTTATACCCGCTATCGCTTCAGCGTAAGTCTGTAATAAATTTTTTTCTCCAAATGCGTTGGCTCTAACACAATTCATATACATGATACTGTAGTTTTATATTCAATGTATTATTATTTTTTATATTATCGACAAATGTGAGGAAGCCGAACAAGACTCCTTATTTATGTTTATTTTTAACATTCTAGACATTGTAAACGTTGGTGTTTTCTTTAGCTTCGCTTTTTAAATAATAAATACTTCAATATTCAATTTCCAGATACCAGAGACCCTTCGTACGTCTATGATTTCAAAAGACGTCGTTTTGCTCTCTAACAAACATTTATTTATAACCTGCACAAATATTACGAGGATGCATGAAGTCAGTTTTGAAACTTGCCGCAGCTGCTAATTCTACTATACTACAGTAGCAACGTGTTGCTAGGGTTGAGGTAGATAAAGTCGGTAAACAACCCAACAGGCGGTTCGGTTGGCAGTACGTCAGATTTTATGTTATATACTGTAACTAATTTGTAAGGAATATTATTTACAACTGTCAAGACTGGTGAAATAGCAGTTTCCTCATACGACGATTTCGGCCACTTCCAATTAGCTTAAAGTGAACCAGGATTCGAAACGGTAATGAGATAGTTGTGGGATAGTTACCGTAATAATAAAACGTTCTTTCGGATTAACTTTTCACATTTATTATAATTCAGGTATCTATTCTCCTATCGCGTCTCTGTCAGGTATGTCAAAAGTAGATGTCTTCGAAGTGTCGGGAATAGCTTGACGTTGCGGAAGCCAACACTTCCAGCTACGGATGACTCCAATAGTGAGAGCGAACATTTTCTGCTAATTTCCAGAGTAGCCACGCTGCGCTACTGAATTTTGTGCTAAGGCGGAGGCTAGACTGGTTGCTGTAATGGGGGAAAAAACAAAACCATAGAGTCCTCAACGGACAGTATGATCTAAAAGAAAATTAAGGCGTGCTGAATCCAAGAAGAACAGCAACCTCGAAACACTAATTATTCCTATAGTCCTTCGATTCTGTTTGAGAGTTGGGGTGGCCACCTGGTAGCGGGGCAGTGAACTAGTAGTCACTCGTGCTTCTCGCATACTTCTATGTTGCTTAGAGACTCTTGTCAAAAATTAGACGATAAATAAAATTAGAGGAAAATACAGAAGAAAGAAAAGACCACAAAGGAAACGCGAAGAAATGATAGATTATTGAATCACAGTTATCCGGTCGTAGGCTTTGTTGAATCCATGGGTTTCATCGTGGCCTTAATAACAATTATCACAAACGATATACTTTTACAGGGTGGAAAATAAAAAAGCCTCCTGCTAAGGAGGAAAGTGTCTAGAATTGTAATTTAAAAGTGAAAAATGATTTCTTTTTTGTTCTTTGATTGTCTATCGATAACACGGTATACTCAATATTTGTTGATTCCATCTAAAAAGAGGCTATTGAACTTCGCCAGTCTGTGTTTAGTAATAAATTGCCATTGTTAGTGACATGTTTGCTACATTTTATTCTTGAAATTTTATTAAATATATTTGATGGTTAAACTAATTTTCTGTGTCTTCCAATGAAGGAACGAGTCAAACACAAAACGGTATAGGGTTGTATACAAAATCCCTTCGATATGAAATTTATTGTTTTAATACAAATATCTCGAAATTCTGTCACCAATTTTCCACAATACCGATTGCGATTACCGCTGTCGACGTTCGATGCTTGTGAATTTGTTGCTTAGTTCAAAAAATTAAGATACTTAAATCTCCTGTTCAAAATAGACAACCGATATTCAACTGCTATCTGTAAAAAATTGAAACCCCATAAATAATATTGAATTTATTAACCATAACTTCACAATGCGATACGTTCGGCGTCATCATTGTAGTTATATCACGAATAATTGAAACAAATATCTAATACGTACTGAAAAAGTCATTATAAGAATCTACAAGAAATTGCCCATTGACGCGAGGCGTGTTTTTTGCTCAAATTCAAAGACGTCCCGAAGGAGGGTTTTTTCTGAGGATGTTCCAAAGTGATTTTCGGGTATTTCGTGATCTTAAGGATAATTTCGAATAAAATAAAAATTACAACAATTTCTTTTGTCATTTGTGACCTTGTCTGACTTCAATACAGTTAAAATTCGAGCATAATACAATGTGTGAAAAAGTCGAGTCCTAAAGGGGCAAATGATAGGATATAAGTAAAAATGCAGTATAAAAATGTAATAACTAGAATCGTCTTATACCAAAGCAATTATTTTTTTCCCCAGAGCAATAACCAAAACCCAGGTAAAATATTATACATAGTATTTTATATTGTACTCAACATTTTTATTACTGGTTGAACATTGCTCTATGGAAAGCATGAAAATTTCAAACGTTATCAACTTCTGTAACTTCTATTAAATTTACAAAGTTTTATGAAAAATAAATAATGAAATAAGTACGACTACAGTCTATTAGTCTTATATGCTACTTATTATATTATGTCAAAAAAAAGAGAGTAAAGTAATATTTGCATTTATACGGGAAAAAAAGAATAGTCAAAATTACGATAATATTACGATTATTCTAATCCCTTTACAAAGTTAAATATATTATTTCAATAATTAAATTAATTATTTCAAAACTAAAATTATGATAAGAAATTTGCAGTAAATGATAGTAGCCCCTATAATTAATGTGACTGGTGAATTGATTAACACAACACTAGTATACATATAGTGTTGCATACGAAAGTCGCGTAGATTGTACATAAAATAATATTAACACACACTTGTTGATAATTATTAAGCGATCTTTCTATCACCTTAATTAATCCTGTTTGAATCCACATTGGATGTACATTTTTATAATAATGATAAAAAATGGTTATTTGTGCAGTTGGCGGATATTGATTGATCCGAACCAAAGATGATTGGAATCTTCGAATTGAGAAATTTGACACTCTATCCACTGAGCCATTAACTCAATTTACAAACCAATTTTTCGTCCTTTATTCGTACTAATCAAAATTAAATCACATGGTTCTAACTTATCGTAATAGAAAAAAAATTATTGATAAAACATTTCTAAAGTTCAACCTTTTTCTTAATTTTTAGAGGATACATTGAATCGGTCGTGACAATCAATTTCATTTACTATTCGCAACTTTTTTTTTATTTTACGCGATTGTCACTTTAATTCGTTTAGTAGTTAATTTCATTAAGTTGCATTGTATCAAACATCGTAATTCTTCAGCACAATCACTGCGCTGTAGCAACTACCTGCGGATTTAAATTAGTTCCATGGTACTCTTATTTTTACAGTCGTTCTTGTTTTCTTTAATTTATACAGCTACGACCTGTTGTATCATTAGCTACTCATTATTGTTGCTAGTAGAGTTATTAAAATATTTTAACACCGCCTATTAACCCCTTCTCTGACAGCGACGCACATATGCATTATGCGGTGACTATACCTATCATTTGTGGCACCTGATTCAAAATTTGGCCTGCAAGTGAAGAGGCTAACAACTCTAATTTTTTTCTGCAAAATTTGAAGCAAAAGCTAATTACTTCTCTTACTGATAAGATCCTTCGATTGCATACAGCCAATATTGTAATGATAGTCGTTGATTGATGAGTACTACGATCAAATTTTGCTCTTTTGATAGATTATACGGGGACTCGTAATAATATTTTAGATACGATTGATGAGAATTAGGAAAAGTGTATACATTGTGATACTTGTCATCGCAATAATACTTGGTATTAAGCGAGATGGATGGATATATCGATATTTGGTAACATTTTTTTTCCCCTGATCACTTACATTGTTTTCCCTTTTTGGAGTGATATTACCTGCCGATTAGTATTCGCGTTATACAGTAGCGGGGAACCGGAAAATAAACAATTATATATAATTATATAGAATTATATATAATTGTATAAAATAATATACAATTTTATATAATTATATAAAATTATATATAATCATATAAAATTGTATATAATCAGATTCAAATTTTTTCTCTATTTGATCAGATAGAAAATGTTACAAAGATACATTATATAAACTTTCTATTCTGCACAAATGATATTCCCTAAATAGGATAATTATTTATGTAGAATTTACATTTTCATAGTGAATTATTGTAAAATTTTTGATATGATCAAATAGACAAATTTTGGATCTGATTGTATATTACCATTTTTTTTCCGGCGAGTGACATTAACTATTAATTTGTTTTGATTCATTTCATTTGAATTTAATTACAATTAAATTTTATCTAAAATCTGTTTTGATTATTTATATTTACGTCCTTTAGCGCTTTAGGGAAAGTAAGAGAAATAGAATGAATTTTTATTAGAAATTATTAAAGGTACAATAGATATTTAAATTTTTATTTTGTAAAATACTGCTCCAAGAGATTTTAGAAATTTAGAAGACGATAAAAAATTTTTAGCTTTTCCTGGTTCATATTTCCTGTATACATCGCCGAGAGTAGTTTAAAGAAATATTTAGAAAAATGAAGTTTAGGAATGCTCTCGATAGTTTATTGTACATAGATCGTGTACCAATGACGTATTCATCGGGCAACAAACAGGTAAAAATAGAAAGAGATAAACTCTATTCTTTCGGACATTTACAATACATATAAATATACGGCTTGCTTAGTTATGCGTTCATTTGTAAAGATATTTCAGAATTCTCTCTAATTATTTCGGGAACTGTAACGTAACATAACATGAAAAGCTGCAGCTAAGCATACCTGGATAAACGAGAAACATCGAAGAAGGTGGTTGGCAAGTCCGTGACCAGATCTCTCGCGGATCGATACGCGAGAGAGTGTTTCCGGGAAAAGGACGTGAGCCCTGGGAAAATTTAGCGGAACGAACCTTACAAGAATAATAGGAAAAACGAAGAATTACAAAAGTTACGATGTTTGTACTGTACGTTAGATACATTTGGAAACCACTCAATCTATGTACCTATTCATCTATTTGTCTATCTACCTACACAGCCACCTAGTTATCCCAGTCATTCGGGTATTATATATGCTGAACAGCAGGTCTCACAGCATTCTCGCACGACTGTTTTAACTAATAGTTCATTCGTGTGATGTTATGTTTAAGAGAAGAGAAAATCGAAAGCTTCCGCGTCTGCTATTTTTAATCGAAGTGAGCAAGTGTCCATCTCCGTGTTCCGAGATACAACGGTGAACCTATTTAGATATATACTTATACAGACAATCCCTCTAGAGTTCAAACTATAATAGAGGAACGAGAATAGGAGCGTATCCAGAAAAACACTATAGGAATTCGTAACATTGGAAAATTTCTAGCGGCACGTAAGCTGTGTCTAATTTCGTGTGCGCGGGCTCTCAAGGCTAAATCAGTTAACACAGAGCGTCGCTCGTTCATTCGCTTGTTTGTTCGATTATTTGCTCCTTCATTCATTAATTCGTTCACTATCCTAACTAACGGAACTCGAAATGACCGCATGTCGAAGTAAGCGGTGCTCTTGCAGGGTCAGCAATTTCACTCGTATGAGTTAGCTAGTATCGTCCGAAAGAGCATTAACGAACTAAAGATTAATTAAATAAATAAGGAACAGAATGTGAACAAAATGTGTAAAAACTTTCGAACTCACCATATAAAATCCTTGCAGTGGCTGCAGAAGGTCGGTTGCTTGAAGAACCTTGGCATGAAACTATGATCCTTGACCATGTAGACATTCTTTTTCTTGAGAGCACCCTTACGACCGCGTAATTTCTTCCCAAAGGCGGTGTTGATATCCCCCGGACCAAGCGAGTCCTCGCACGTGTTACCCTCCTCATCAGCCATCGGTGCAAATTACGCCCGAAGAACGGCGCAGGGAACGAAAATCCCAATTAGAACTTCGAAGACGAGGATGACAACTAAAATAACGATTACCAGGAGGATAAACGTTTCCCGTATTTCGCGAAAGTAATGTTACTCAACTATAGACACACGAGTCACGGCACAGCCAGGATGACGCTTTGCTACCGCTCTTGACTGTACGGCACACTCTTTACTCTCCTCTCTTCCTCGGACTTCTCCGCTCTCTCCCTCTCTTGACCCTCTCACTTTCTCTTTTCAACGCCGATTCTCTCGTTCTATCGTACGCAGAGCGCGAACGCACGCCGGATTAGCTGTCACCGCTCGAACGCTTGACTCGGGCTACCCGATAATTTTAGATTCTCGCGCAGTGCTTCACTGCGCCACTGCTCAGCCTGCACCGCGCACTGGAATATCGACATCCAGCGTTCCGCTGGCAATGTGGACGCCGACGCCAACTACGAGGCCACGGCCGAGGCCGAGTTTGCTGATGTTACCGATGCTACCGATGCTAAAGTCGCTACGAGCTACACATCCTTTTCCACGATTGCTTGACTACCTTGACAACATTCCATTCTTTTCCTCTTGATCGTCCTTCTCTCCTAAATCGCTTCCTGCTTTTTGTTCTTAGACTTTCGTGATGTCGTCACCATCGGGGTAGCCCGTCGTGCTGTAATGATTCGTCGAGTGATGAAAATAAATTCCCATTGAAGCCATGTAGAACATCGTTTTCAACTGTTTGTAACGTAACAGCAGCCAGCGTTTAATGGAAATTTACCATTAGCAATTCCCAGGCCGTAGAGAGTGACGTTTACGTACCATGAGCGGCTGATTACTCATTGTCAGTTATTTGGTATCAATTTAAACATCTGGAACAGCTGGTCAAGCTCGTGGCTGATATGTAACATATTCTCTAGGCTGAATCGTACGCGCTCCGGTCAGCCGAAGAGTACCAGAGACCAGCGAATAGCTATAGCCTTTAAACCGGTCAACCGGAAAGACCGTAACCCAAGTATAGTGACGTACGGGTCAATAATATCCCCAGGCTATTTTTAATAACGGCTCTGTGCCTCCTATAGTCATATAGCTATTGCGGTATGTAACATATCTGTGTATGTACACTCATGATATCCTACGGGATTAAGGACAGCTTGAGCGTCATTAAATATCGCAACCTTATACCAAAATTGGCTATGGAAATCGCATTGTCAGTACAGTAACGCTGTACGAACGATCATCATAGGAACTTATTGCCTATTGTTTTTTTTCGATAAGAACGGTAACACCAATTACGGTCAGTGAAGTAATCGAATTTAATCACCTTAACCACTTAACGGCACCTGTTCAACGCTCGGGTAAGTTCGTGTCTTCGTTAATCTACGAAATTACATTGAACGACACGAGGATACCAGAGCTATTTGAATTTATTTTCCCGGAAACGACAAAATTGGTTAACGGAAGTATTTCTACTAATTGCAATAATCGATCGATATGTATTTCACCGCATACAAACAGTATACACTGAATGCGTAGCTAAATGATCGACTGTAGATAATACCACGGACGACATATCTTATGCTATCAAATAATAATGAGACATCTATCGGCAGAGGTGTAGACTATTTGAAAGTTCGAATAATCGACGATGAGAAAGGAAAAAGAACTTATGTAAACAGAACAAATGCTATAACGCAATTTGGTTAACGTTGTGCACAGTTCAGTTTATTATTGAAAACCTGTCAGTGTCTAAAGTAATAAATATAAATAATTCCTTTCAGCTGCGTTAACTTATAGAGACAAGTTTCTCTTATCCAATGGTTTGCGTTTTATCCCTCGGATAGGAGACAGGACGTTACAATAGATTAGAATGAGAGATCAGTTTGAAGTGATGTTCAATCAGAAGTATTTAAGAGATCAGCTGTGTCTACAGTCAGTCTCAATGTATATTAACGATATCTCTTCGGTTCTCCTATAATCTAGTGATATAATTTATACTGATGATCTAACGATATATTTAAGGCTGCGGTTCATCCATTTCTATGTGTGCACATATACACGCGGCGGTGACGTCAGAAGTAAATAAATTTTTACTTAACTATATTTTTTTGTGTTTCCCATTAGATCCATATATGTACTTATTGGTTCAGCCGTCTTCCTTATATTATACGAAGGACGGGTCATCTACGTCTAAATGTGTAAAATATTCTCACTCGAAGAAAAATGCTCTGGTATGAAGCAGACGTGCTAGTAACCGTCATGAGGATTTGACAGGTTGATTTTTTTT
>JARQSV010000518.1:70158-141961 GCA_030142285.1 Calameuta idolon | reverse complement strand
GGAAGGGCAACCCCCGACACCATGGTCTATACGTCTAGCTAATCTAACAGGGTGACTACTCTTATATGACTACTCGACTAAATATGCTCGACCCGACCAAAGGAATAGAACAAGCAAGACAAGCACAATGAAAAGTGGCAGGAAACAGAGTGAAGCGAAAAGACAGAAAACAAGATTAAAATAAAGAAATTAAGAAGTAGAAAAGTAGTGAATAGAAGGTATAAAAGTAGAAAAGAAATAAGTATAGAAATAAAGCAGAAAGTAAAGAATGAAGTATAAAGAAATAAGGAAGTAGAGAAAAAAATAAATATAGAAATAGAAGAACGTTGAAATTGATTGTGAGGGGAGGCAAAAACAGGCAAGACAAGCACAATGAGGAGTGAGGAGTAACGGAGTGAGACAGGAAGGCAGAAAAGAAGATAGAAATAAAGAATTTAAAAAGTAGAAAAGTAAGGGATAGAGTTATAAAAACAGAGAAGAAATAAGGTATGAGATAAGTAAGAAAGTAAAGAATGAACGATAAAGAAATAAATATAGAAAAAGAAGGAGGTTGAAAATGGCTAAGAGGGGTGCTTCCAAGAGACCAGTATAGGAGACCGGCTGGAGGAAGAATGAGCGCTCCGAGTCCGGGCACTGCCTTAGGCGTTCCTCCCAACCCCCCCACTCCAGCCACTGCCTGAGTTCTGCGCGACGAAGTTGCGCGCACACAATTTTGGGCAACTTCCAGTCCTTCTAAGTATGCTTGGCTAGAATTTTCGATTTCTCAGTGTTAATATTTTACTTTATTGATTTGATTAATTATTTTAATGTTCCAAACACCTAAATTATTAATATTTCAATTTGATCGTAATTTATTTTCGATATTCTACAATTTCAATTCAATTTTTATCTACTCCGTACATTCTGCAAGATTTTGATTTAACCTCAATTTTATATTTTGAATAAATTTTGAAACTAAATCAAGATCCAATAATATTCAGTAGTGTTTGGAAAGCTTTGTTCAATTTTTCAATAACGGACCATTTTTCAAAAATTCATGTGCTGGAGGGGGAATCTGCCATACATTTCAGCGCGGCTTCTCCTTCGAACATTATAACACTCTGGGTATTCCTAGAGCATAAAAGAATTTCAACGCGTAAGTGTCCCTACCGTAGTTTCAAAAAAACTTATTCAAAAGAATATAATTTAGAAATTGGTTATAAAGGCCTTATGTATACTCCCATTGTCTGTCAGCTAGTATAGGAGACCATTTCTTGGCATATTGAAAGTCGCAGAACTGTCCAACCTGATATACCCTTCTACTCACATGATCTATTTGGCGCTGTCCGTAAAGTGCTGCCCTCAGCGTTGCATTCCTGAACTTCTGGTGACATATTACGCATCAATTACTGTACCAAGACCTATGGATAAGCCTCATTTCTACAGCACCTACAACATGTGGTAAAGATTAGTATTAAATTCGAAAAGGTTCGACGAATTTCTAAGAGGCGGAGCTGGATTAAATTTTGAAAATGATCTTATAGGGTTAATTTTTGTGTTTATTATAAATCTGCACAATGACGATAGATCTGGAAGAGTATAAACGTCGCGTAGTTGAAATTAAAGTACAGGCGTATGAAAATGATATTAGTGAAGTTGAGGTGGAAAAGATATTCGAAGAAGTCTTTGAAATGTTGGAGGCGAGACAAGCAAGAAAATCATGTAATCTAATTATGATGATCAAGTCTGTAATATTTCTCGTTGTTGCCTTGATTTTGGGTGTGATCAGCCTCTATAATCATCCATCTACGCATAATATTCTCCTACGAAATTTACAAAATTTTATTTATCCCGGGATGAAAGTTTTTCGTAAACTGGCCGTACCAATAATTAGTAATTATCCTTCGTTAACAGAATTTTACGACGAATGGTGCTTAGTTGAAAATTCATTATTTCGCGTAGCGGAAATGGATTGCTGGCCTTGTGATTCAATACGTTCTGTGCCGGACTTAACTGGTCATAATATTACAGCTTCCTTTAATCCTGGGATTCCTTACACTCGCATAGAAACTGGTAGCATTGTAAATTTAAAAGATCTTTTTAAATTATATAAAAAAAATAAGGCTGTTTTCGATAGAGATGCTAGTAGAGTTTTAACAAACAATGATTCACTCAGGTATTATTTTAGAGATTTCATTGATTTTTTGTTACCATTAACGGCATACTAACATTGTCTTGGATTACAGAACTATTGAAGAAGTACTTATGGCAAGAAACGATCTGTATCCAAGCAAGTACAAGGATGTTCATGTAACATGGAGAATAAATAGAATGACACCTGGAAGAATAATAAGAAAGCTGTTTCCTAAACCAGTCGAAGCTCCAGACTGGTGGAGCCAAAGCATGGAGAAGTTTGTTTTTATAGATGAACCACGTTCTCCTGCATACGCATTGGTCAGTTAATTTCCAGTTATAATTTTCATGCCATAAACAGTTATAATAAATTTTTATCCACTACAGCCAAACCCAGAATGCAGTAACATCTTTATGAGGTGCACTAATGGAGCACGATTACTAAATATGATACCTAGTCCAGAATGCACCCAACAGTGTAAACCATCTACTATATTATTGCCAGCACACCATACATGTAAGTTAAAATTATAAAGATTGGATGCTATAATACTATTATCAAAGTTAATTATTAAAAATTATATTTTTAGTATGGTACAATTGGTGGTATTGGCGACCTGTAAGTCTTCCAGCAACAAATTCCACTACCGTTTCTATAAACTATCTCACATCATTTTGCTAATTTTTTATATTGTATATAAATTACTAAATCATACCAAAGACTGATAAATAAAAACGATTAATGCTAATATCTCTAAAGTATTGGTTAATCTGCATGTCCTTAAATATTTGGAAAAGTACTTAATGCTAAGTACTGGTAGTACTGAACTTACGTTTTTACTTTGCAATCAAGATTCACAGAAGAAAAGGATATATAAGCAAGTTACCTCGCGTGATATTTTATTAATACGCAAACAATATATTATTCTATAGTCATATACAAGCTTGGCTGTACGCAGTGCTTCAAGCTGTTCAAATTATTTACAATTAATTAATGTCTCTCCCATAAATTGGAAATGTGTTTCCCTAAATATTTACCGTGAAGGAACACAGTGTAGCAACAAAAAGGTTTTAGGCTATACCGTTACAGAGTAATAGTTACCTGAGATCACACGGAAACGCACGGTAATATAATATATCCTATTGTCTATAGTAGGCGATTTGAATTTAAATTTTGAGCACCGACTCACGTCCAGCCCTTGTCGTGCGCGTCGAGGGAATATAAATAAATATCGCTATGAAATAAATAACTTCTTGCCATCGTTGAATTTACTATATCTTCTTGTTCGCGGGAATGTTATATTAATTAATTGGAGCATGATTCAATCGAACTTTTGCCTAAATCTCTGTTTAAAGATTACAGGAACTAAGGAGAGTAGTGCAAAGACACACAGTATTATCATACTATTCCAGGACCAGGCGTCATGCGAGGACGTTAGCTTGTGCAATGTTTGTCCAGCTTGAATGGCTACGAAGGATGGTGGTGCTACACCAAAAAATGTTCCTACAGTGAATGGCACCATTGGCACCCCTATCACAGGACTCGCCAAGTTTATAAACCAATTAGGCAGTAACGGTGTCATTCTCAGGAATAACATGTAATTCAAGAGATGATCCCGATGCTTAGTTACCGTTATTGCCCACTCGTTAGCTTTCTCAGGAAAATATTTGTATAATAATTTTCTTCCAAGTATAGACGAAAGAAGGTAGCACAGCGTAGCTCCAATAGCACTGCACGTGCAAACCAACAAGAGGGCGATAGGAAATGGAAAGAGGAATCCTGATAATATCGAGAGAAAAATAGATCCTGGTATTGCAAATGTTTGTAAACTAAAAAAGTATTTAAGGAATTATAACGTTGTGACTTAACAGTTACTTCAAATTTGAGACATTAAATATTGATGAAAAAGGATACAATATATATGTGATGAACAATCCTGTAAGTACTTCAAAGTAATAGAGTTCTTTGTATCTGTCCAGCAGTTTCCCAAGATTTTTGGCATCATCTATGTCCAATGGTAGTTTCATATGTTGTTTCTCATTCCTGCAAGTTGACATTATTATTAATCTACTTATAATAAAATAATATTGAATAATTTTGTTAGACAATTACTCTGCCAGTTCTGGAAAGCTTGTGTAAACATAGCAGAGCGCAGCCAATGAAGTTACGAATATTAATCCAACAGTCAGGACAGCCTTCCTAGTAGATGTCTCCTCCGAAGCTCCATGTGCTGTAAATTGTAATATGAATTTTTAAGTAATCTATTAATTTTACATTTTTCGTCAACCTTATCGATTACACAAAAAATATATAAATCATAAGTTTAAACACACGAATAAATGATACAAATAACAGACCATAATAGCAAGTTAATAATGATTACAACGTTTAGTCATAACATCACCTTGAAAGTATAAAATCTTATCATACAATATAATGGTTAGGTGACAGCACCAAAAGCAAAAGTCATTCCACAGAACTGTGATCAAATAAAGAAATCTTGACAGACAATTCATAAGCTTTTTTATATAATGTCCGAGCATCAGCCGTTTTTAATTACACGTATCGCAAGCATCTAATAACAATTAAATAATGAAACATGCAAATTAAATAACCATAAAGCCATCCACAATTAATATAACTAAATATTTCCAAAACCAAAGAGAAATATTCTTTATCTTTTCCTTACCCATATTCGTACCAGTTTTCGCACTCATATTCGTAAATTGGGGCAAAATAAAATTCCCAAAATAATACTTCTTACGAGTTGAATTCTCGGCAACGTCGATCCGAATGAACGTCGCCTCTTTATTACATTGAACAGTAATGATGGCGCCACCTCCGTTTAGCGCGCGAACCATAGTGGAAGACATATCAGGTATATAACAAGAAAAATATTTCTCTTTCCAAGTTTTAATTACCAAAGGACGATTCAGAAATTTATTAATAAGATATCAATAACTTTGCAGTCTAATCACGCCTCATGTAAGAAGAGAATGACCCTACAAGTCATGAATCAAGTACTGTCATTCAAACTAAGCAACAGTTTTATGTTCTGTTGACATGACCTATGAACCGGCTCTATCAATTGGCACAAATAAGTAGCAACAGATAGATAAAATCGAGATATTTCTTACAGAATATAACACTAGTCCAGTCTACTATAGACAATACAGTTTATATGAATCCTCTAACATAAATTGTAGTCACTATATGAAACAGTAAAAGTTGTTATGCATCTATCAGAGACATATTTGGTGGTTCAACTGGTGGACACAAAAAAACGAATCTTACGGATCTGACAATTGGACAGAGAATAGTGACGTGGATCATTGGTCGTTTCGATGAATTAAAATTGTGTTAGACGCGCTTAAGCGAACGCCAGAACCGAGGGACTTATCGTTAAAGACCAATTGCTGCTAATTGTTTGAATTAATCCCAATTAGTGAGGACACCAGACTATAGAAAAGTTTTCTTTTGTTATTAGTAAGAGAGCATCTTATAATAATTCTCATCCATAGCGACGATTTGACTATTTCCACACGAGCAAGAATGATAAATTATTGCTCAATAATATATATAGTTAAAAACGGTATATTCGTCACAAAAAATATAATCAAACTTTGCAAGTTTCCTAAATTAACGCTTCTTTTTCACAACGCATTAGACTTTTTCTTAGGGTCATTTTTATGAGCGTCAATTAAAGCAGCACTTGTTGCCATTAACGCGGAGCGGCTACTCTGTCTACTACATGTTATAATAAGTATGACTCCAGATGGGACATTACTTTTTTCCTTCTGTCACAGCCGCTGAATGGTGGCTTCTTTAAAAAATTGGCAATGTTCTAATAACGTTCTTTGGAATAATATTCAATGGTGGATATCTTTGGAAAAAAGGGCGTGAGGCTTTTCCTGTTTTTATTGGCTGTAGCAGCTTCCGTCCTGTGGGTTGCGATATATTTCGGGCGGCCAACCGGTTTTTTGATCGGAATTATGAAGAATATTTGGTCTATTTCGGTACTTCCTTTCCTTTCCTCCGCTCTTCGGCAGAGAGTAGCACGTACACAGCGAGTAGACTCATACAGATCCACTCACAGGCTCATAGATGCAGAGCAGCCGAATTTTTATATTCTGTAACAATTTTCTAACATCCACGGGCAATCTGTAAAGGAACACTGTACAAAAATTAATAAATCCTATATTCCATCTAATCTTAGTAGTCCATTTTTTTAAATATTAAAAGTCCACAGAAGCCATACCATCCAATAGACAGTTCCAGTTTAAGAACCAGTTACTGCACCTTGGATTTATCTGCTCATTACAAAAATCTTATAAGGAATCCTGAATGAAATCAAAGAAACATTAATTCTAGTTATATGTATAGGTCCAGTATCGTTAACAGTAATACCAGGTATAAGAGTGAACAGGGCGCTGCTACAGGCAGCGACGTCGCTGAAGAATGGGGAGGGAGGAAGAGAATATAGACTGAGAAATCTACAGGGAAGAGAGGAGGAGCAGTGAGAGCAAGAAAGAGAGGGAGAGAGAGAGAGGGGGGAGGGTAACGACAAGAGAAGGGAATGGATGCTGCCAGTGGGAACCAAGACCAACAACCCACCGTGCAACGACAGACCAACTCCAGATGCTGGCTGCGACTTATGTATGGAGCAAAATCTCAGAATACTTTGGGATATCCTGCCTGGTAATGCCTGGAAGTCGAATGCCTCGAAACGGTCCAAACAGGAAGTGGGAACAAATCCTGCGTGACATTTCCACCACGTTACCGTCCCAAGAGATGAATGTTAGCTCGCATTCCAAACTGCCAAGCGACATACACATTACTCTCTTACTCTCCTCCTTTTCTACTTTCTCCATCAAGACATTACTACAGTTATAGACCTAAGGTTCAAAGGGTTGATTCTCTACCAACAGACAGAGTCTAGCAAACGCAATGTTTCCAGTTTCCCTTAGGGATTAGAGATAAAATACAGGTACAACATGATTCCAGGTAGGGAATGAAATATGGGAAAGAAGAGTAAAGCTTAGAGAAAAAGAGAAAGAGGTATAGACCTGTTGAGTCTCTATATCGCTACCCTGGGCAAGGCACTCTGTACAGGGCTCTCGGTCTTCCTGAGGTTCCACTCCATTCCAATCCTCACATGTTCAGCCCCCTCTATGCCGACTATGTTTCTGTTAGCCAGTCAGTCTCCCTCGACTCGCTACCAAGCCTCTCTGGCTCGAGTCGCGGTTAGTTGTGGGCGGAAATTAGTAGAACCCGTCGAACTAGTCGCGTTGCGGCCGCGCCGAAGTACACTGTCGACCCTCCGTCTTCTCGGATGGCTACAAACGTTATTCCTTTAGTCAATCTCAGTTGGTCCTTGTGATTTTCGACACATTTATCATCATCTTATAACTACGCTACGTCTCGTGACACACGTCGGGATTAAATTGTTAAATACAAGCTACAGGTTACCTATACCCGCTGACACTTTACACAGTGAGCCCCTTCTCTCTTTCTCTGTGGTGATCGATCAATCAGGATCGATCGGTGAAAAGTTGGGTGATTCGCAAATCGTGCGCCGTTCGAGAACTGTTTTGGATATCATCCCGGTTACATCATGACAGGCCTAGCACCACCGAAGGCAGCGTGCGTATATTAAAATACTTATAGATGAGTTTGGATTCTGTGGTGCGCGTTCGCGCCGTTTCACTCTCTCTCTCTCTCTTTCTCTCTCGTACATAGCATAGACTTATTCTCTCTCGCTTAGGCATTTTATGTTTATTGAAATCTGGTGTTATAAATCGTGGAGGGTTTTCGAGGGGGGTGAAGCGAAAGAGGAGAAATAATTCTTGGTAGAAGCGTAAATTCCACTAGCCGTATAGAAAAGAAGAGAACCCACGAGCTCTTACAATCATTTGAAATTCGATCAATTGGCAATTTCATTGAATAACTATTCTCTTCCTTCCTCTCTCTCTCTCTGTACTATTAAGCCATGCATAATTCCCATGCATCAATGATTCCGCGCGTACACGTTAACCAAATGAAACGAGAGGATTGCATTCCGATTGCGAATGAAGTGTAGATGACATAGAGGCTCCCGCACCGCGGGTCTATTACGTATGAGCAGGATGCCACCGAGAAGTATGACATGTGCGCTCAGGCAATTTTAAGTAGCCGAGGAGAAACCTACAGCAACTCCATAAATAGTCAGCCGACATATTATTTAAGGGCCCCTTAGTATAGATACAATCCATAGACCAAAAAAGACACTACGCGACAAGCTAATGTTAATAATTTCTAGTAATTTAAAATTACTTCTTTCGAGTCGCTGTAATGTCATTCGTTCATTAAGTAATGTCGTACACCATTCGCTCATCCTGTACGCTCACCGACCCGTAGCTTAGACCGCTTCCAAATAGATAGACATACGCTTCTTAAATACATATTAACATATACAGAGAGAGAGAGAGAGACGCAGAAGCAAATTCTATACCTGGTAGGAGGATCACTCTTGAGCGGTGACGCAGCCCGATCGCGACCCAACTGCGGATGTAATTAGTTTGCAACAGAGCCGGAAGTAGAAACGGTTCGGACAGTTTTCCTTCTTTATACGGCCGAATCAAGTTTCTAACATTGGTCTTACGTTTAGGGTACGCCGTCAGACATGCGGATATAGATATTCGTGCGAGGATTACGTTTACATTTGACTGTTTGCTATGCGTAGGTGATGCCGAGGGAACCTTATCCCGGGTTACTAGGTGTGACCCTGGTGCTGTTTGGCAGTCTCTCTTCTACCGCGACGTCCACAAGCGACGGACAGACTCTGATCTGCGAGCCGGGTTTGGAATTCTGGTCTACGGATAATGCACGATGCATGCCATGTACAAAATGTGCACCGGAATTCACTCTCAGTCCCTGTGCGGTGCACAAGGATGCGATATGCGGTCCGCTCTCGGCACTGGAGCTTGACTGGTCCTTCCTTACGTCGAGGAAGAGACCAGAGAGCGGCAGAAGGATCGACGCGGTCACCTCGAAGATGGTCTGGAGATTCCCAGAGATAGAAGAGCAGCTGCGGGTTGCCGACGAGCACAAGGATCTCGAAGGATTGACGGCTGAGGATAGCGGAGAGGAGTTCATCGAGGAGTTCGCATCTACGGAGAATAAAGTAATTAATAACTGATAAGAAATTCATTAGAATTTTTCCATTATTTTTTCCAAGCTTCTGAATCAGTCTAACGTAGATTTTTTCTTATCTTTTTTTTTCCTGTTACCCATAGAGAGTTCACGAGAGACGAAGATCGAGTGGGGAATCCAATATACCCTGGGATTGGCAAACAGGAGCCTTGGTGCTGGCCGTATGCGCATGCATAGTTTTCTTCCTGGTAGCTGGATGTTCGGCATTAATATACGCAAGACAATGGAGACGGATGAAGAGAAACTTTGAGCCAGGTAGACAGATATCCTCTTGTAACGTACCAGGGGGTGGTAAAGGTCGTTCTCCCCCCTGGTGTCTCTTTGTTGTAACGTGAAAAAGGGGGATATATCAGTAACCATAGGTACAATAGAGTGAGGAGGGACGGTACCTTTAGGGATAGATAATATATCGCGCGGCAAACCGAAGCCAAAGGGTCCGCTGCATCGCGGCTCGCGCGACACGGCAGTCCTTTAAAATGCAAGACGAGGTTTTCTTCATTAGAGGGCTGATCACGGTCTCTCCTCACCTTGACTCGACCTACCGCGCCCGGATATGACGTCTCACGTCCAACTGCTGTACCATCTATACTACCTGTACCTCCTCTTCGTTCTTCCTTCCTATTTCGTTCTCCTATAGCTATCAACCCCGTGGCTTCGAGTTCTGTTCCGCGTCTACACCCTTTAGCAATTCTATTCAGTCTCCACAACGTCCACTTATTCAGATGCTCTGAGGATCTGCTAATTTTTCAATTCATTCTTCAGAATCCAAGTACCTCTATCTCTGGTCGCGATACCCAGCAGACTATTACTTTAGTACCAATAATATCTAACTGATAGGAATAATGCTCCAGTCCAAGAGGAGATCGTCCATTGCAAACTAGCACAGTCGCTCGCGTAAAGGATGCAAATGTGCACACGTGCGTGGGACAGTAGTAGCAGAGAAAGACAGAGAAAGAGCTCGACGGAGAGACTGCTATAGAGGATCGGTAGTACGAAAGCTAAGGCAAGAGGAATATATAACCCGGTGTGGTTAGTCAGTGAATAAACGAGGCAGCAAAACAGAGTAGCGTATCGTTCTTACGAGTTACGTTGCACGTGTGTACGACGCCACTATCCCCCATTTGCATAACGAGCATTACGCAGAACTCCAGCTCGCCGGAACGTTCACCCATCTATACCAAGTATCAAACCCGAGTCTGTGGGAACGCAAGTATCTCCATGTACATCAGAGTGCATGTAACGTTCTATCGCGGGAATAATACCGAAGATCTCGCTCCCTGTTCCCCATCGACCCTTTGAAGAAGCCACGCCGAATTAGCAATGCACGAACCGTCGTCGAATTGACGTTCGATCGGGACCGGTCGCCATGTTGAATTCCACATCTTAGTAGGCAGTCGATTAGGGCTCGTACGTTTAAGCACATTCTTAAAAATAGTACGTTAACGGCTCAATGCGTTACTTACTATACGTCGCGCGGGATTGTACGGTCCCGTTTTCATTGTAACGTTAAAACGAATCTAAACGCCTGCATCTAAATTCTACATGCATTAGAATGTACAAGGTGATGCACGCATGGGCCACAATATATGCCAAGCCGATTAAGGGATATCGTATCCATGTATAATATAACATGCGCCAAAGGCCTTGAGAAAGCTAAACCGTATCCCCACGATGCATTCCAGAGGCATTCCATGCTACGAACTCGATACCATCTCACTCCCATACCGGTCCCTCTTGATATAGAACCAGAATGAGAAACGATGTACCGTCATTTTCAGCCGGCTTGGAGGAGATCTCGGCGAGACTGAACCTCATGGTGAAAGCTGAACTGGCAGAGCTGACCGCCGGTAGTTCGATGAGCAGCAGTGATCCGGAAACTCGATGCCAGTATCTTGAGAAGCTCTTGGGTAAATATATTTTCTTATCGGGACCTAGAGCAACAAGAATAAATCCGATATAAAACACGTTCGATTCGCAATAAACTAACGCAATATGCACAACATCGCCATAGATATACAGCTACGCAATATTCACGCGTGGCATACAAAATGAGACTCTGGTGTAACATATGAAAGAGCGTATAGAGAATGAAGTAGGTATTACTGACTGGTATTCATTATGAACAGTAAGACGTACTACTCTGACCCATGTAATACATACCTCACTTTCTCTCTCTCTCTCTCTCTCTCCCTCACACATACACACTATCACTTACCAGTAAACACCTCGAGTCTGCACTCCCTGGACTTTTCATTCACAGTTTGGTCCTACCGTGTCGTACAGTACTTGCCGTTCAGTGCTGGTGTCTCACGCCAGGCAATAAAGATTCGCGTTGCGTTCGATTGGCCGTTCACTTGCTTGCTTGCTCGACAGACCGGAAGAGAGAAACACCGATGGTGGCCGGTTGGCCAGACGAAGGGGGTAACCTGTACATTGAGGAAGGAGAAACACCGAGAACCAAGAGAGCTCAGATCGCCCAGATTCATCGCAACATCGAGAGTATCCTCGGTCACAAGAGCAGTCGGGATTGAGGAATTAAGTCTTTGTGCTATAAACATTATAGCGTAAGGTCTCCCTCTATCTGGACATTTCCTTTGCAATTTACTATCACTCGTTAAAATATCTCCTTTCAATTCTCAACTCCATTGCCGACCGGGGACGATCAGTCTCCTTTCGACGGATGACGACCTACCCGGGGAACGTCCGAGTGGCATCCTTAGATTCCAAGGGAGACGCGGGACCCACGACGAGAAAAAACTATTTATTTCATTTAGCTTTAACGAACCTTGTAATATACACGCTTTGTATTCATAATTAATAAACGTAAGGACGAATCCGAAGAGACGCAGACGTATTCACGGTCATCACACCTTGTACTTTTTTTTATATATTATATATATATACATACTCGTTATGTATTTAACTTGTACCCATTACACCGTAGTAACATCAACAATAATTTCCATTCTTACAATTAAATATATATTCTTGTTTTTATATATATATATATATATATATAATGGTATAATTTTACGTCGTAAAAATAAGTGGGCAGGGTGCACCTAAGGCCTAGGAGGTGGCATTCATCATATTTTCGCACTTCCCAGTCTTCGCTTTCGTCACATCTCTTACTTGTCCATCATCATCATCATCATCATCATCGTTCCCCTTTATAAATCACTAACTTTTACGACTATTCTCTTTGTAAACGTAATCACAGTATAAGGCGCTTCTACCCGAATAGTAAGGCCGTGACAGGCATTTATACTATTATGTTATTTCATTCTACATCTCTATCCGTTCCCACGTGTCTTAATTGGTAACTGACAATTGGCAATTGACAGTCTACGATCGAGAGACTGAATCGCGATCAGGAATTCATTCGGATGAAACTGAGAAACGTGCATTTCGATACGTTTACTACCGCAGCCACGTGTAAATTACAATCAGGCACTTTACCGTACTTTTACAACTAAGCGCAGAGTCGTGACTCCGAACAAAAATATGATGAACGCGCTGATTCGTTATATAAAAGGTATCTAAAAAGATTGATTGTGTCAATGATACTTTAACGAAAGTTAATGGCTCATGATTACTTGGCAGTCGGGTTCGATTCGATGAAAAAAAAAAAAAAAAAAGAATCATTAACCGAACCCGAACCACCTCGTGGTACACAAACAAGACATTCATTGTTGGCCGCGAGAAAGTTTAAAAAAAAAAAAACTTTCTTTGGCAAAATTCGCCATACTCTCCGCGACGTCCAAAAGCATTCGCTTCGCAGAAGCATCATTAACGTGCGCGCTTAAGGTAATCTTGTGTTCCTGTTACATTTTTATCATCCACTTCGTTCTTGGAATGCAAGGCAATAAATTACTTACGAGCTAATAAATAATAATATTAAATATTTCTCGATATACAGAATAGTTATTAAATAACTACAACCATTTACAGCAGTGTGTGTGTATATGTTTTTTTTCTTCACCTTCCCTTCTCGCGACGTAATTAAATATATCATATATATCCGCGTACGTGTGCCTACATGTGCAGGGATATTCAGGTCAGGCGCATCAGGCAGATTTGATAGCTCTCGAAATTGGGTTAATTTAATTAGTCACGATATTTCGGCTCGTTGGCCAGCTAAGCGCGATTGAAATTCTTGAATTTTCATTGAGAAATCGCGACAGAGTAACAAGGTAAGCGAAACAAGCGAGCGACCTGTACACATATGACGTGCGAGCAGCGTTGCTGAATGGTCAAGGATTTTAGGAGTTTCCTATACTCGCTGCGAGTGCGAGAGAGACCGACTTATGGGCGTTCGCGCGCGTAAGACAAGGACAGTCATTGAAAAACGTCAAATCCACGAGTATACGCACCTTCGAGAATTGAATTTAAGAAATTTTTCCAAAGTGACGTTTCATCGAAACGATTGAATGTCAGCTATCAAATCTGAGTGACGTCGTTGAACTAGATAACCTCGTACATATATACATA
Source organism: Calameuta idolon (assembly GCA_030142285.1). NCBI lineage: Eukaryota > Metazoa > Arthropoda > Insecta > Hymenoptera > Cephidae > Calameuta > Calameuta idolon. The sequence continues at coordinate 128,166 of JARQSV010000518.1, read as the reverse complement.
TATAATATATATATTTATATTTATTTATAATATGCTATTTCAATTTCTCTTACTTTCTCGCGCTCACCTCTAATACTCTTCTGTACAAATATTTATATATAAAATATTCATCGTATCGACCAACTATCCACCGAAAGCATTTGACACTCGAATATAATTAAAAAAAGAAAAAAAAAAGATTTAATAGACCCGTCCCAACGTTCTGTCGATTTCCATGCCTTTATAAAATTCATCATATTCATAATTCGAGGTTCGTCTTTCGATGAACGGTCATCGATATAGTACGTGCCCTGTTGGGTTGTGCCCTGTACATCGTCATCAGGTATCAGTCGTACCGATACACTCAGCAGTTTCTAACTAGGATGAATACGAATGAGACACATCGCGATATCCCTACGTTAATCTAGAAATCGGGATGTCATCATGACGATTCCTTAATACCCACGTATCACCAGATTATTACAACGACCAATGCCCTGAACTAACGTGATGCGTTGAGCTCTTGTATACCTCTAGTGTAACTAGCTACCTCGTCCGTTCATTTCATTCGACGTATCCTCCTTTCATTTCCTTTTCTATTCAGGCGTTATTTCTTTTTCAGCTGATTTGTCTTTTTTGTCATTTCGCCATTCCTCTCTCCAAAGTGCCACGAATCGGTGCAAGGAAATGGCTGACTTTTTTTTACACGTCGAATTGATCTTAAAGCGATATCTCCGTGGATACTATTGAAATATTATAGTCGCTCAATTGACTCGCATATGAATTTCTGTATCGTGTACGTTTTTATGAAGCGCATTCGAGCCATGGTTATTAGATTAAGACAAGAAGTGTGAATCCTAGGCAATTACTATCTACTTAATAAAAAAACTTATTTCTGTTCTTCTGGTACTTTTTAGCTACCTAGTGCTAATGTCCTATTCCCGATTAATGGACAATACGGACAGATGAAAATAGATATATACTGATTTTATATTATGTGAATGACGTATGTCTATACGTGTGTATGTATATAGATATATAATTCACGCGATTTTATCCCGTGTCTATAATCTTGATAATTTCGATACTCTAATTAACAAAGGACCTTGACACTAGCACGATTTGACCTATCTACTAAATTTAAAACTATCGATAGAGCTTGGAATAATTCGGTAAAGCCCTATGGACGGATCGTTCACTCGGTGACAGCACGATGGACGAGTAAGTTGGCAAATTACATTTTTCTTTCTCCTTCTTTCATTCCACCCTTATTTCTGCTTGTTCAAACTTAACTTCATAATTTTACTTTTTCCTATTTTATACAATCTAAAGGCACAATTTGTCCCATTTATCAATGACGTCCGAAAAAAAGGGAAAAATTTCTTTAACAGTTCCAGGTATCTTCGTCTTGAATTCCTTTTTTTCTTTTTCTCGATGAATACTTTTTAGTTAGTGGCGTTTACTCACCGGTACACACCTTGAAGCAGGGACACCACCGTCGTCATCATTTAGTCCCACGTCGTAATCCTTGTATTTACTGATGACTCTTACTCAATAGATGCGAATTGAACTGATAAAGGTTACAGCACTGTTCCCCGCAGATGTTACACTTCCAAGGGTTACTTTCGCTATGGCAACCCTTGTGGAGAAAGTACAAAGTTTGGTCAGGGAATGTTATCCTGCAGTGTGTACACTGTAGACCGCTGCTACGTGGATCCGGTCTGGTGGAGGTTGGTGGTTCGCCCCTAGAATGGGGATTGGAGTTCGAGCCATTGTTGTTATTATTGCTCGAGCTTGTCGACAGTTTACGACGAAGGTCATCTCGCAATAAAGATTTCAATGGGGAAACCTTTATAAGGGATGGCAATGGTAAGCTGCTGGACGTTGCACCATTGTCGTCCATTCCATTGCTGTTTGGTTCTTGCTTTATGGGAATGAGGGAAATCGAGGGAGTGATGGCTTCATCGCCACCACCGACGTTTCTGAAAAAGAACGGCCAGAAATCGAAATTTCTTTCAGTATTTATGTTAAGGATTATAGTGAATATATTTGGCAATTGCTAGTCACCTGTGAATGATACTGCTATTCATTGGTAGCTGATGATGACTACTACTCGGAGCGTTGCTGTTACTGTCAGCACTTTGAGGACTGTTTGGGCTGTCTCCATTCAATGGGGTAGGACTTGCGTTGCGCTGGTTGTTTCCTTGCTCAGGATATGGAATGGATATTTCAACGTGGGGGGTAAGAAAATGCATAGGAGGTGTTACGTTGTCGGCGGATCTGTTACCCGTACTGTCTCCGCTATCTGATAACGGAGCTGATGGCATAGCTTCTCCTGGGGTGCAACTGTTCATTATTGAGGTCGAACTATTTGGTCCGGGATTGTCAAGGTCTATTCCGTGTCTGAAAATAAATTTTCGTTATAGTAGTGGCCCTTATTTTCAATTTATATTATTCCGGATATGTGAGATCGGACCTGTTAAAGAAATGTAGCCTGAGACACTTCATAGTAGCTGCTCGATAGTTACACAATGGACATGATTTGACCATGTCATGTTGGCCAACATGTTCATTCTGAAAATGTGCTCTCATAGCTATCTGCCTTTGAAAACCTCTATTACATATTGGACAGTGATAAGGCAACGTTTTGGAGTGGGTTGTAAAATGTTCAGCTAGGTGATCCTTTCGAAAGAACCTTTTCTGGCATACGCGACACTCGTATGGTTTTACCCCTGTGTGTCTCATCTGAAAAAATAATATTAAAACTGATGATATGAAAATAAATGGTATGAGTAGGTATCCTTACTTTATGCCGCCTCATATTGGCCCCATTGGAAAATTTCATGTTACAGACATCACACTCAAACATCTTTCTGTGCGATCTATGTCCGGAATGTCCCTCTTCTGCATCTCCATCATTTTCTGTTCCCTCGATGCCTTCAGCACTTTCCCCAGCTTCACCACCAGCAAGACATTGATCTTGATGTGCACAAAAAGCTGTCTTATTTATAGTTTCATAGTTATCACAGCGTTCACACCTAGATAACCAAAATTGAAACATAAATAACTATAATTTGCTAATATATTTTCATAGAATAAAAACTGAACTGATCCAACCTGAAGGCTGGTACAGCACCATCGCTGCTGTCATAATTGGTATTAAGTGCAGCTTCATTGTCAGGATCCAAAGCCTCGTCCTCCCTATGATTTGAAGAATCACCAGCTTCAGCATGAGACGAGGAATGAGAGTCTACCTCGTTTTCCCCACCACCGCCATCGACCCCATCTGACATGATACCGAGCAGTGGGACTATCCTAAGCCCTTCGTCCAACCTATATCAAATAAGTAGTAAAAGATAAATAGCATATCCAAGAAAGTATAAAAATAACCTCCACATCTTGTTTACTATTTACAATTACTATAAACCATAAAATAAAGAGCACTAGATCAACAATTAAGAACACTATAAAATATAGCAGTAAGAGAGAGTGAGTTTGGTGTGGCACTTCTGCAATGAATCCCTAGGGAGACAAGTAAATCGCAGGTGGTATTTTAACTGGGCAAATCTAAGACTTCTCTTGTTTTCCACGCATTCCATTACCTGTCAGTTCATAGAACCTGTCTCGGTGTTAAAACTGAGTAAAATTTGAGGAGGAATTCGAGAGCAAGGTGCAGTGGCACAGGTATTACCCAATCCTGGGAAGATTACGGCATAGAAACACCTGGTGGTAGAGCGCAATGCCAGAGTGCACTGCACTTTGTCCCAGTTTTGACCGAATCCGTCACTCGTGACGTAGTTTTCGCGGCTTTTCCGTGGAAAGGCAATGATAATATCGAGGAAAAACCATAATACCTAACAGATCTACTTACTCACATTCCTCGGGCGGCGAGCCTCCGTCTCCCTTCAGAATTTCCCTCGTCCTCTTAGCACCTATGACCGCACGCGCATCCTCATTTGATTTTTTCCCTTTTTCACGACACGACAAGCACACAAATAAAATGTAACGGAAGTGCGAGCTATCCGTATTCTCGTTCACCGATATCGGTCTCCACTGCTACCAATTGTTGACGCAAAAGCCACTGAAACATCATAGTCTTACCTGATGAATACCTCACAACCGTTTACTACGTTCAAATTAAATATTACTCTGCTCCCTACCCCAATTCATTTACTTTCAATTAGACCATGCTTTTACCATTATTATACCCCTTGAAAGATCTCCAATTGAAAACCGATAACTTTACTCAGGTTGGCACTACATATAATCAACATCGACAAGTTGTCAAACGTCACAGGCTGTCCCATTTATCTTGAGCATTGCTCCAAATGACGAGTTTCATTTTTACCTTTACAGGAACGACTAATCTACACCAATAAATCATACATCATTAATTACATATTCTGTAGTTTCTGCAATAAACAATATAACAATAACTTTGATAGGATGCATTATAGTACTTTGATCCTGTAATAAAGCTTTTAGCAAGTAATATATCTTACAAGATGTAATGAAAATCCTTTCCTTGGAATCATTGTGCTACTTGATTCTTCTACGAGAATCAACATCCTCTCTGAAAGATATTTATGGATTATGATTATCAGTAGTGTGTCAGGCACTTTGCTTATTATCTTTCATTACCATTTTTTCTTTATCTCAGTGTATCTTAACGTAATTCCATTCTATCTTCTTGGATATACGTACATGGAGGTGTATAAGGCATGAATTTATCTCAGAGAACGTTTTACGAGGTTGGCAGTACGTTAGGCGCTTGACATTCATCACATACTGTCTCTGCGGTAAGATGCTGTAAGATTTATCTGTAAACAGTACTCCAAAAGTGCCTTGGACCAATTTGAGCGAATTGTCAAGAAGACTGATATTATCATTCCGAATAAACAGGACCAAGTTAATTACAGACATTCATAGATATATAGAACAGGCAAACTTTTAATGCGTACTGGAAACCATTATTGTATTCGATTGAGTACATGAGACGATAATACAGTGAAGAATTCAAAATCAAGGTAATATTTATTATAAAATCTTGTATCAGTTGATATATCTATAACAAGAGTGCTTTTTTGTAATGCGTTATTAGGTATTAATCGTAAATTTATCTGTCGTAACGATTTGTGTTTACTGTCAGGAGTCTATTTGATTGATTTAAAAAATTTTACGTGATCTATATTGGAATATGTTTGTTTTTGGAATGCTTGTAACTTTCTTTTTTATGCATATTTTATTTTATTTTTTGATGCCCGAAAACGTGTCTACACTATCAATGGAGAAAGGTTTAATAAAGTTGATGAGAGGGTGAGAGAAAGACGGAAGAAGGAAAGAAAGAGATAGTATGCGCGTTATGGTGGCGAACTGTTGGGCGTAGCTCGTGGTACCTGTTGATTAACGTCTAAATAATTATTAATAAACCATACGATTTTTCTCATTGTTGGATCTGTGTGTTCAATGACTTTTCCATTATTGAGAAGAATATAATAATGAAGTCTCACGGTAATATATTAATTTGTAACCGGTCGTTATATATGTTTGTTAGTATTTTTTAAATGTCACAAAATGTGTGTATTGTATTTTAATACTTGTGATCAGTGGCAAATATCTTAACCAATCATTATCATATGGTTGCCTATTAGAACAGACAACATGTACAAATATTTGTGCAGCCAGTTTCAAAAGTGAAACAAAGCTTCTTGGTATCCCAATAGTAGATTCATGAGTCAGCGTAGATAGCTGACAGAGTTCTGAAATATTTTTAGTTATAACCAGATTAACATTCTGTTTTAGACGTAAGTGATGGGCAAGGGTGAGGAGAGTACAAGTACAGAGGCAAAGGAATCAACGCTTCTAGCAAAAACATCTACAGAGGCTAGTAAAATGCTTGAAGCAGCCTTGTTACAAATGGATGGAATTATATCAGGTAAATTGTCAAGGTATTGAAATGAGCTCTTAACGGTGTAATACTTATCATAAAATATTCATTCTACTTTTGCATAGGAGCTTGCGCAGAAGGAGGATCCGATGGGAACTCCGAGTGGAAGGATTCTGTGAAAGAGGCTACGAGAAATCTAGTGGCAGCTATACAAAATGCACCAAATCCACCACCACCACCAGATGCAAATACTATGGAAATTCTTTTAGAATGGATGCAATCTGTAAGTAACTAATAAATCAATAATTCTAGAAAAATTTTTCCTGTGGGGCCTTAATAAAATCCCTGACATTCTGAAAGTACATACAAATTTCGGGTTGTCATGCTGTAGGCGCAATTTCTTGTTAACAGAAAAACGTGGTAAGTACACTGCGTACGAATAAGCGCCATTGCCCCACGAGTGTATACATGCTAACAATGAGTCCACTACTAGAAATATAAGTGTTTCTTATACAAGAAAATATGGATATTCTTGGAAAATCTAAAGAACCCTCAAACTCTCATATACGTCCATACGTTACAACGTGTCAACCCCTTCCGGAAAAATATTGTTCGCAGCGTACGGAGTTGCTGCATAACACGTGGGTCGCATCCGGTCCCGTTTCCGGTTCGCATTTTCCACACAAGTGTTGACAATCAAATTACCGATCACGTATCCACGTATCCGGACATCGTGCTGTAACATAGACAGTGGTCGCTGTAGATAATTACTGATCGTGTCCCATGCATGGAGGTTTAATGAGTTATAGTATAGACTTTGAATTTATAAATGGTAAAATTGGGACACAACACCAGGGAAGGAACTAATAAAATTCTTCCTTATTCTGTTTGTAGGTATTTTATTGCTAGTGTGATCCAGGAACTGAGTGATAAAATAAATCCAAGATCAATGATCTGTCCTCGATTACAAGGAATCAATTGGAACTAATATAAATGCTAGCATTCCCTTTTAGAAGCTGTAATCCTCTTAGATATGTTTGCTTGAATTTATTCTTCTTTTTTGTCTTTTTTGTTACGACCTTACTCGGTATTTCCCTCTGGCCAGATGAAAGGGGCAGCGCCCCTTGGCGATAAAGACCCAGAGGGAACACTGGCTCTATTTATAAAGCCGCCGTCTCGAAGGATTTCGTGATGTTAATTTTAGTTTTCGAGATGAAGGCGTACGTAGCGCAACGCACGACTCGCGGTATTGCTCTGATCACAAATTCAGTGAAGATCAACATTTATTATTTACTGGAGAGAATCTAGAGGCGCGATCGATTCACGCTGACTCGATTGTGCTCCATAATCCACTTTGAAATTGTGTAAAACAATAACTAATCTCTTCAGTGATTACAGTGAAACCGAAGAACGTATTGGTACAAGCTTTTTTTTATCTTTTATACGTGTTATAAAAATATGCGAGGGAAGAATTAATCGTGTACCGAAGCTACATAATTAACGTAGATAATTTCCGTGTATCATATGAAAAATGACATCATTATAGAAAAGAAGATTTATTGATAAGAAGAAAAAAAAATGGAAGACTCCTGGTGCAGTGGATCAACGGTGGAACGTCAGGATCTGGATCCAATACTGGAGGAAGAGGATAAAAGTCAATCAAAAGGTTTCTAATTCTGTGAATCTTAATTAGAAAGTAATGAGGTTCGCTTGGACGTTCACCAAGGTTCCAAGATCAGAACACGATACACTTGGCACAGCTTTTAAAACCCTATCTGAGGAACATTGCCACGTCCGGACGTTTATCTTCGGCATGCCTGAACTAGAAACGAAACCTCGTTTCGGCCTTTAATGTTTCTATCATGGAGAAATAAACTACTGTACAAAAATAGAGTAGGCCATTAAAAGATGAGCTCAATATATAGGAAGTTCCGAAACCAAAATAAACCAACTCTAGAAATCATGCGTAAAATATACTCTAATAAAACTACAATAAATAATACTGAAGGGAAACATCTTGAAGAAGATTAAAGATAGTCCTGACTTTAAAATTTAGATTCCCAGTCAGACTCTTCGGATGCCACGTCAACGCTTAAAAGATGGGAGTGTCGTTGGACACCATCGGAGGCATACGACTCTTCAGGAACATCGTCGACATCGGAACATGGTGAAGAATATGCTGAGGATTATCCCAGAGGAGTAGCCATAGACCTTCTTGGTCCGAGTAATTCTCACAGTGTTTGCAGGTCCCAGGGTTGTCTCTGTCAGGTAGAATTTATAAATTAGTAAATCACAGTCAATTGAAATTCACCAACTACACTCCCAATTGCCTAGGCTTGTCTTCTTGGATACGCCAGAGTCATCGCTCTCCAAGGCAGCGTTCCTAACGTCTGCACAGCTTCTGCTAACGTAGCTCATCTTGCCTCACTACCACCGTTGTATGCGACACCCTGCTCCAGCATTTCCAGCGAATTGCCATATCGCTCAACAAAGGAGTCATCGCCTATGAGACACATAAACACTGGATCTCACTGTCATTCTCAGAAAATCTCAACGGCGCAGATGGCCAAGGAATGTAATCTACGTGCTGCAGGACTCAGAGCGAGCAGCACTACGTCCTTACCACCCAATCCTAGCCGCTGTGCTGGTTCACTGGATCGAAGGCGGCGCAGGTTACGCAACAGGAGTGAGCGGGATCAAAGAGCAAGATCACATAGTGATTTGATCTGCTGTGATCGTGAGAGAATACAGTATTGCTCTCACCAGCAGTTCCAGTACGCCAGTAATCCTTATATGAACAGCTACAATAGTAACACAGAGGTACAGATCAGTGTAAAGAGAGTTTTCAATAAAGCTATACGAATTCCTTTGTGCCACAATGAATATTTGACCTAATACCGCCACCTTTAGATTGTTATTTTTTATTTCAATTAAAATTGGAGAAGATTTAGGATCTGATTTTGTTTCAGGAACGGCTTAGGAAGCTGGAGAATGAACGTGGAGCTTTACACATGGAAGTATCCGTTCTATCGGAACAGGTTGATGCACAGTCAAGCAAGATTCATGAATTGGAGAATTTACTGCAGGAGAAGAAAGATTCATTAAGACAGATGGAGGAAGCATTACAGAAGGAAATGCTGTCAAGGAGTGCTCTGGAGACGCAAAAACTCGAGTTACTGAGCTCCTTGTCAGAGATAAAATTGAGACAGGCCAGTTTGGAGCACGAGAACTTGGCTCTACGTAGTAGCAGTCCTCTGTCTAATGTAAGAAGGTCATTTGTCCTCCTCAGGGGTTCGCTATTAAGTGAACTTGTGGATCATGATCTACCTTTATTTCCCAGGGCGAACGATTTAGCAGACATGCAGGACAGTATAGCAGCTTACCGAGACCGCCTACGTCCTCGAAGAAGGGAGTCGTCTTTGGTAAGGTCTCCAATTTATCTCCAGGAAGTCACACAACTGTACCATTGGCTATTAGGGGATCGTCCGCGAGGTGTCTCTCGGCGCCGATTCTAGGTTTAGACTGAATCCTATAAGCATGCTCGCCGCCATGTGTTTGCGAGGCTGCCACCTCCACTAAGCGCACCCCTAAAAAATTCTAACAACATTTAGCCACCTTCAAGATGAAAAAAGAGTCAGATTCTGCTAACAACTTATAGCACGAAATTGCTAATGAGCATGAAGCTTCCTGCTCGAAAAAAACCCAGTCCTTTAAAAAAAAACTGTTTATCCTAATAAAAATATTTTCTGGATATTATTCTAGCTGAAGAAGAGAAAATCGTTATCGGTGAAGCTGCTCCACAGCCAGAACCTACTCCTCCTCCGAAACCCCTGGCTGAACTCTCAATGGAGGATGTTAGTGATTGGTTATCCCGTTTAGGTCTAGAATGCTATGCAGGTGAATTAAGACGTTGGGGTGCAACAGGTACAAAATTACTGGACACAACACAAAATCAAATTGAAAAGGAACTGGACATCAAGAATACCCTTCACAGAAAAAAGCTTCTTTACGCAATCGAATGCGAGAGATGCAACGGAGTGGGCTTCCTCGGTTCAGAGAAGGTACTGAGGAAAACAATGTATCCCGTTATCCTAATGTCTCTGAGAGAAATCGAGCTTAACTGTAATCACAGATGGACAGTGCTGCGGTTTTGCGCTGGCTGGACGACATAGGACTTCCTCAACACAAGGAAGCCTTTCACAATGCCAAAATCGATGGTCGCGTTCTTCATAGATTGACCACTGAGGATCTGCTGAACCTCGGTGTCACAGCGCAGCTTCACGCGGCTAGTTTACGTCGCGGGATCCAGGTGCTGCGCGATCTCAATTTCAACTTCGACAATCTGGAGAGACGCTCTGTCAATGGGAACGGTGCGGATGGTAGCAATGTTGCGATGTGGACCAACCACCGTGTGATGGAATGGCTGCGTGTAGTTGATTTGGCTGAATACGCACCTAATATGAGAGGATCTGGCGTTCATGGGGGTCTGATGGTTTACGAAGGTCGATTCACTTCCGAACTACTTGCTACTCTCCTTAGCATTCCTCCAGTGAAAACTCTACTTCGTCGGCATCTGACAACGCACTTTAATCAACTCCTTGGAAGGGAGGTGGTTCAGCATAAACGGGAAATTGAGAGTACTCTCGGTTTCGTACCACTCACTCTTACGGCTAGACTAAAAGTAAGTCAGAGTATGTAGACTGCTTTAATATGGAGACAATACGATTTTATGTGTATTACACAATGATCTTTATATCAGGTACCAAAGAAATCCCAATTCACGCTCAAACGTAAGAAAAGTAAAAATGAGGTGGATTATGGAAATCTGGTCTGTCCTCTGGACCCGTCACCACCAGGTACTCCATCTACGCCCTCATCAACTCCGGGCAGCCCTAACTTGAACTCACCCACTCTCTAACCAAACAGATTCATTCGATCGCAGCATCCGAACTAACTCTCGTAAGTTTAACTGTACTAATGGCTGAGGCAAGGGTAAATGGACTATATCTAATTCGACATAACATTAGGGACAATCAAACGTAACTTTATTTCTCATAAAATTCATTTGCTTGACAATCATCTTGTATAAATGTGTCTATCAGAGCAGTATCGACTTAAGAAAGAAAAATTTATAATTATTTTCAGATATGGATGAAGCTGGACACAAGAAAATAATAGGCTGCATATAAGACAAGCAGCAACCAGCTCCTTAATTAATTAAAACTAAATTATAATCAAACTCCAGGAGACATTCAATCAAAGGTAACAATGATAGAAAAGATACAAGCAGCTCGTATAATTAATGAATATAACACTGCCTGGATGTGAACCAGTTAATCGTTAAAAAACGTAAATCTAATTAATAATAACATGAAAATCTAAACAGTGTAATAACACTAAGGCGAGTCCCGGTGGTTGAGATAAAGGACAGATATTTTTTTAATATTTCTTTTTATAGAATGTAAGGATAAAGAAAAAAATAATAGAAACCGGGACACTACTCGCCATAATCAATACACAATTTACAAATAATTCAAAAGCTCATTGTGCGCGATAATAAATGAAAAGCCTGTATTTTTAATACTAAAGTATTCTACATAACTGTTGGTCGCGGCACGATATCATTGACAACTACTAGTCTCTACTTTAAAAATACGGAGAGGCTCATCGATCTTTGGTCCTTTGACTTCAATCTCCGTGGGTCACTACGAGTTTGACTGAAATAAAGCAATGCCAAGAAACTTGAGGTTCCACTTACTAGATTAGAAGGTTCCTTTTATACATATAATAATTGTCAACCCCTTAGATATTTTGTGATAACGTCCCGATCACTCTTTGGCATCGTTTATCATAATTCCGAAGTTCAGGATCATTTATCTGATGCTGGAGCTAGGCAAACAGCAAGCGTCTGAGATTGTGAAGACTGTAGGAAATTGATCCTTTATAGCTTTGTTAATCGATTTTGATCCTCTGCGTTTTCTGAAAGAATATAAATAGCCAAAAATGTGTGAATATACAAAAAATACATAGATTACCTAACGTTACCTCAGCATCAGCGCCATGTACGTCTCATTTAGTATTATCATAGATGTGCTAGGTATATCATTAGGATGCAAGTGTTTAGAAATCTTTCGGATATTGTCAATAGCTTCACCACAATTTTCTAATCCAATCTATAAAACCAATGTAGGATAGCAAAAATATGAATATCAACATTGACTGATAATTTTTACATACCTTATTTCCTAGTCCAGTAAGCACTTTGGCGTCATCCTGGGCGATAGTTTTCCTGTGTGAATAAGCAGCCAGCCATCCATATCTCGTAGTGCGTCCAATAGTTTTCCATCGTTCTCTAATAATCCTGTCGATCTAGTAAAGAAAAGAGTTTTTGAAATTCTCTAAGTACATATAAAATTATATCTTACCTCTTCAAGAAGATAATTGTCCTCAAAAAGATGATACGTTAGCATTGCCAGACCTTCGGTTTCAATGGCTGCATTCGATTCTGGGCAGCCTTTAGAATTATTCAGAGCAAGCGATTTCATTTTAACTGAACTGGCAGAGCACTGTTAATTCTATGGTAAACAGGACCCATATGCCTCTTCGCTATCATCAGTACCATTATCAATATCAATGTGTAATACGTGATGCTACATGAATCGATCGGTTGAGCTTTCATAGATTTCTGGATATGGCGATAAAATTTCTAGTATGCGTTGCCATTGACGAACCGAGTCTTCAACTGGTGGAGCATCAGGCTCATTATCGCTCACCTGGATTAATCGATGATCAGATAATAATTATAAACACAGGAGTATTCCCTTTTGTCCATTTTCAAATCTTATCTCGATCGATTAGCAAACAAAATGAGTCTTGCAGGCCCTACTTCGTGTATCCGTTTTCATAGTGAGTAAACGTCTACATCAGTTGGCCATGGACCTTTGTGATCTCTTTAAATGCTATGTTCGTATGGTTAAGGAAATGTCCAATGCACTCACTACTTTTTAAATATTCTTCAAGTCAAGGGAATACGAGTGAGTTACACAGAAACAGCGTAGAGCATGTACACCAGGATCGCAGACTGTTACAATTCTCGGTTTGACTTTCGTTGTGCCTCAGGGTTCTCACCAGGACAGAATTGTTAGTGGATACCTGATACCGTATTCTTGCTTAATAGAGATTAGGACCCTGTAGTTTCCATCTACCCTTAGGCTTGATACGCTCCCTTATTTACAAGCACTTTGTTAATGTCATTCTTGGACTTGATAGATACGTGTACACTGGACTACCTTTGTGTATCCAGTAATTCACATTGTAGCAGTTTGATACCCAGTCTTTGAATGCGCAATGTTAAACAGTTTTAGTTAATTGATTAAATGAGACGATAAATCATTGTAACAGAAAAGTTAGGATGCCACGGGCGGTTTTTCGCATCTCATGTCGCAGGCAGATCTGAATCAGACAGCATCGGAGGAGGCAATACTACAAGCAAGGGGATACAAGCTTGTTAAGAAACTTGGGGAGGGTTCTTATGCCAAGGTTTCTATATTGATCGCTGATTAATATTAGGATTATACTCTTATAAGATTCACATTGGATTTCCAGGTGTATCTTGCTGAGTACAGACCGGAGAACGATCCTGATCGTAATAATAGTCTGGCTTGTAAAGTCGTGGACACTGCTAAGGCCCCAAAAGACTTCGTTCGTAAATTCCTACCGCGTGAACTGGATATCCTAGTGAAGTTAAATCATCCCCATGTTGTGCATGTACATAGCATATTCCAGAGACGAACCAAGTACTTCATATTCATGCGCTTCGCTGAGAATGGCGACCTCCTCGACTTCATCCTGAAGAACGGTGCTGTTGCTGAGAGTCAGGCACGGGTCTGGCTTCGGCAGCTTTCACTAGGTACAGGAACAGAATATAGGATGAATAGATAATTTAAGAAAGGAAGATCCTCATACCTTTTGGATACTTTCATCCATTTTTATTAGGACTTCAGTATCTGCATGAGATGGAAATAGCCCATAGGGATATGAAATGCGAAAATGTTTTACTTACCTCAAATTACAATGTTAAACTTGCGGATTTTGGATTTGCAAGATATGTCGTCGACGCGAAAGGCAAAAGAGTCCTGAGCGATACCTACTGTGGATCCTTATCATACGCTGCCCCAGAGATCCTCAAAGGATCTCCGTATAATCCAAAGATTGCGGACATTTGGTCTCTCGGTGTAATATTGTACATAATACTAAATAAAGCCATGCCCTTTGATGATACCAATATCAAGAGGCTCTACGAGCAGCAGACAAATAAGAGATGGAAATTTCGTGGGAAAGTAACAGATATATTGAGTGAACAAGCTAAGAAATTGGTCATCAATCTTTTGGAACCGGATACAGGCAAAAGATGGAGAATGGATCAAGTGATACACAGTGAGTGGATGGCAATGGATCCACGACTGATGATCCTTACACCAGCTGAACAGACAGCATTAAATGCAGCCATTGAAGAGCGCAGGAAGAATGAAGAAAAATTGACTAAAGCTATGGTGAATTATTCTTCGATGAAAAATTGTCATTTAGAGGTGTTTGATTTCCACGTCTTATTGGAATTAATGTTATTATAGAAATCTGGTAAGATTGATGATAAGAAAAAATTGGCGACTGATAACGGTGAAGACAAGAATCAGGTCGGGGAGGAGGTCACCATTATCAAGGATGCTGCTAAGGTGCTGAATTCTCTATCGTCTTTAATATGATTTTTTATTTTACATATTAATTTTTAGCCAGCAGGTTCCACGGTTATCGGAACAGGCAACTATTTTCGAAATCTTGGTGCTTCGGCATGAGTATATCGAAAGGAATTTTTATATCTTTACAAAGCACAAGAAAGAGAAGAAGAAATTTAGCATATATAATTTATGTAACTCTTTTAACAATCTAATAAATAACGTTTATACACTTTATATATAATTACTGAATTGATCTTACTTATTTCCCACGTACCGCGATTGCAGTAACGTTGACGTATTTCCTTGCGTCAATTGCAGATGATAATGATTACCAGATATGAATCCTTCTAACTTTCCATGTAAATCTCCTGAAAACACCTTACGTGGTCCTGCAATTCCTCCCAATCTCCATACTCCACTTGAGAGACTTAATAACAATTCGTTAGTAGGTATAATCTTCATCAGGAAGCTATCCGAACCTGGCAAAACGTATTCTTGATATACTCCCCATGGTTCATAGCGCAGGATCATCATCTCCGAAGGAAATTGAATAGCCAGCCAGAGGGACTCTGAAGACACTGCTACGGATACTTCAATCGCGCCAGGTATATTGAGCTCTGTACCAAATGTTTAATCACTTGCAAAGTCTTTTATCACTTTAAAACGAGAAAAAGAATCATACAAACCTAGTACGAGATATAATTCTTTACTAGATATATCAAAACGATAAATTTGCAAGCTGTCTTGTACGTCTGACACAGCACGTACTACATAGAGTACACCATTCATGACTACGACTTCATTAAGTAAAATTTTTGTAGCATTTGGAAGTAAAACCAAACCATACAATTCTTCATTGTTGCAGAGCAAAGAATCATTCTTTTTTTTGCAATTTCCTAATCCTGAAATATCTATTGACTCATTAGGTAATTTATCTGGAAATATAGGTGTAGATTTTTCTTCGAGAAGTTCCAATTTGTGCCAGTAGTTTGCTCGGTCTGTTAAAAAACAAATAAAATGAAAAATAGAAAATTTCAATATTTATAAATGACTAACTATTATCTCACTTTTTAATGCAAGACTTATCCCTTCTGCAGTACTTGACAATATTGACATTTTATGGGTTACAGGTTTTAGGCCAGAGTATAATTTATCGTAACTCTTCAGTTCAACTCCTTCATAAAATCCATTTATGGTGACATTACCCAAAACTTCTAAGCCATTTCGTAATGAGATACTTGTCTTAATTATTTGTACATCTTTCTGTTTTTTTAATTGATATTCTACTAGATTTGTCAGATTAACATCATTTATAGGTCCATTTATGTTCAGAGCCGGTGCTCGCACGTTACCATGAATAGTATTTATACTAGGGATCTTCTGGTTCGATGATTTTAATAATGCATTTTCGATTTTGCGACCCATTATAGTGCCAAATACTCTGTAAATAAATTTATCATAAGGAAATTCAGTATTTAACTACGTTTTAGATTAATTACCTTAGATCCTGAATCTCCACGGTCTTGAAAGTCTTTCGACCATTCAGAATAATCAGTTGTTCAGAATTGTTGGTACGCAAAGTACCTTGTGTCCACTGCGAAAACTTTAGACCATTAATATTATCAGAGAATATGTCCTGCACTATTTTGTTTCCAGTTATAACATTTCGCTCCACATCAAATCTCACAACGTCGGTCGACAGATTCAATCCATTTACTTTACCACGCAAATCCAGATTTCCTGCAATGAGATATCTCTATTAGTTATTCAGTTTCATAGAAAGAATTTTCAAGTTTCTGGGTTTACCTAATATTTCTAAATTCTCGAATCTTATGCTTCCAGTTACAATTTGCGGGTTATTTCTTCGTAGAGCATATTTGTCAATACCATCTAATAGTGTATCTGGTGCCCATAGTGTTGTTGAATTTGAACCCACAAGATTTGGCATTTCTACATTTCTCATAGTAACTTGTACATCAATATTCTGAGACTTTGTTTTACTTAAGACACGACTAGAAATCTTCTTCCAGGATCCAAAATGTGGAGTATTAAGGAAATCATGTTGTATGATAACTTTTCCTGGTTTCTCAAAAGTTATGTTCTTAAATTCAGCCTTTGACGCGGTCACGATAGTTGGTCTGGTCCTTAGCCAGATCTCGTTATACAGGGTCTTCAGATTTTTCCCATTGACATTCTCAATCGTAGGCTCAGTAGGAAACGTTGCAGATCCTATAGGCAATATTTTTATATGAATTATCCCTATTAATGATGTAAGTAAAAAAATGGACTTACCATACAGCAAATAACTTGTTAATTTTTCATCCGTCGGGTAACTGAAACTTAGAGGTAAGGATAATGCCTCTGTCTTCAATACGTTGTCCACAGTTTTGGAACCTAGATTATTCATTGACTGATAGTTTGGAGAAAAGTTAATTGGCCCATGATCAGCATATAATTCCTTTACTACGAATCCACCCTCTGAAACAGATTTAACGTTCAGAAATCAATAGATCCAATACAAATAAATATTATTTATCACCACAGCTTATTACTTACCAAAGGTAATATTCGTCAAGGATATTATATCATCGAGTCGAACAACATTTCTCATAAGATCAACAATATTTACTCCATTGATAGTTCCAACGTAGGTGTTCTTTTTTGATGTAACGTTGTTGACTTCTTGGGGTAATAGATTCTTGAATCCACCATTCGTAATAAGATTTGTTATCATCAAATTCTTAGCTTTTACAGGTCCTTTGAGAATCCCTGGTTCAACCCACTTATTAAGAAATTTTTGTAATCCTGTAATATACAATTAGTAAATAGGTAAATACTGAAACTATTTAAATCACCAAAGAAAAATAATTACCTTGAAGATCAACGTATTCCATAGAGGATACTAAAGCGTTAGAGACTTTAACGGTGCCAAGAAAATTTTTGAAATTCAAAGAAGTGTTATTAAATGAAGTTACAGAATCTCTAACGATCTCATCTAGTCTGGATGCTCCATAAACATGTTTAGCATTTAATGATGTAGCATTAAGCTGATCTACCGTTATATTGTAAGTTTCGATACCGATACTTGTCGCTTCTGTACCACACAAGATGCCCTTTAATCTGGATAAAAAATAAGAATAAATATATTATTCACAATTAAGAAACTAATAATATGAATTACTTACTTGGGCAATGCTAAATTATTGTACGTGGCCTCTGTTACAGAAACATTGAATGGCGCATATTTAGTTCCTGTAATATTGACAATAGAATCCCGGTGATCAGTAGTTACAAACGGTAACCCAGACAATAAAGTCACATTGCTCCAAGCCTAGAATTTTTTAAAAATAATTAACATCAAGAAAGAAATGGTTGAGATATGTTCCAAAAGAAAGATGATTCATTACGACATTATCACTGGAGAGTACTAAATGTACAGGAACATCCTGATCCAAGAGTACAGCGTCGTTTACAATTTGAGATAAACTTTTCCCTTTACTTCTGGTCAATTCCGATGCTTCTAAACGCTTTGTAATTTCTACTCGTTGTAGAGTATAATCACCCGTAAAGGTCTTTGTACCAGGTTCGCTGTGTATCCTAGGTTTCAGCTTACTAGCGCCTTTTCCCTTTAACTGTCCTCTAATATCAATCAATGATGTAGTCCTTAATTTGGAGATAGTCATTGTACCACTTATTGTAGTGGGATCCCCATTCAACGGTAATAAGATACCACCTTGAGTTAAATTCAAGTTCTTCACTTTGATAGAAGAAGCTTCAATGTCCTGATTTGTAATCTGTGTCGCTATTCCTATTGGGATTAATGCTCCAGTTACATTAAGAGTCTCATACACATGTTCAGCAGTGATTTCCTGATCACCAGTGACACGTAATGCATCCTCCTCAAGGGATGAAAACTGTATCCCATTAATCGCTCCAGTTACAGTAATTTCGTTAAGGTCCACTGATGGAATAGGACACTGAAGCTTGTTCATAGATCCTATTCTAACAGTTTGGAATTTAATCTGTTCATAATCATTCTGTATTTTTCTTAGATTTTTCATATGATGAAATGTCTCTCCAGTAGCAACCCTTTCTGCTTTGCAGTATGATTTGCACTTCATCCTTGCAGTTCTTCCAGTTAGGGTGTTAAGCACAGTATTGTTTGTCGTCATAGAAGCTGATACCGATTTCTTTTGATTATCTAATTTAGACACAATTTCTTTGTACTGGTATGTAAGATCTAAAAGCCCTTGTACATTGTTCTGTTTAATATCTTTGCAATGTAATTGCTCGATATGCCCATTCAGTATTCGAATAGGGCCTTTCAATGTAAGGTCTGCTTTCAGAATTCGTCGAGCTCTTATATTTGCCTCATTGCACCAAGCTTTTATATCCTCCCTTAGATTCTCCCAGGTATTTTGTTGCTTCCAAATAGGCTTGTTCAATTTCCAAAGACCATTCGTATAACGGATTGCCAAAAAAGGTTCTCCATAAAGGAACGTGGTACGTATCTCTTGTACTTGAAGGATTCTAACATCTAATTCAATAAATTTCCATCCATCGTACTGGTACATTTTAATTTGATTCTGCCTGTGGCTAACAATCAATGCTGTTTCATGCGTAGTCAAAGAGAATATCCTGTCAGCAGCTTCTATTTCTTGAAATGGTACAAAACGGTTCAAAGAGTGTTTATAAACAACTGTAGATTTTTCATTGGCAAGTGCTAAGTAGTATTCTTTCAAATGTTTCCCTTCGAAGTGAAACACGACAGTATCCTTTGTGGCTGGCAATCTCTGAGCAATTGTAAATTTATTTGGTCCCAAGAGAAAGTTTAATATAAAAGTGTGCGATCCTGTTGCCACTAAATACATAGAAGATCCCATTGTAAAGGGCACTAATGTTTCAGCTCCGAAACGTATAGTTTGTATTAGATCAAAGGTCTCTCCAAGCCAACGATATATATGTATATATTGACTGGACGCTACTCCCAAAAAAAGTTGATTCATTCCTCTCCATAGAGTTAAGTGAGATATAGCAGGAGTATTAAAATCCTGTGCGAAATAGAATACAGTCCCCTCCATAGTTTGCAGAAGCTTCAAGACTACTATGGTGTTATCCAATTTCTCTATTACTAAGATAGTACTGGATTCGGTACTGTCCACGGCAATACTCTTCCCTCTCTGTAGTGCGAAGGATGCAACATGAATGAAAGATATGCCCTACAAAAAAAATCACACGATGAAAATGTCATTAAGGAATTCAAAGATCATTGCCGCAATACAGCACCAGTTAAAGAACTTACGCTTATAATGAACAAAGATACTCCAGAAGAATCTAATGAAACAGCGAGGAATTGTAGCTCCACATTATTCTCTTTGGCAAAGAATGCCAGGTCCAGTATGGTTGTTGAATTAAACATAGAATACTCTTCAAAACCGCTACACTTCTCAATGACAGCTGTAACGAGAGATACAATTTTTGAAAGACGCGCTTTGCGTAGTTCCTTTTTATCATTTCGCCAGAGAGGGGATAGACATATGGTGTAATATACGTATTATGTGGCGTGTGTTTTCCATATATCTGTTTCATAAAGGTATATACTAATACATTTTTGTGATTTTTATTTGGATTTTATCAGAGGTGACACCCTGGGTCAAACTGTTTATAGTTTCACGATTCTCTCCTTCAAAATTGTCAAGCTATATATATATATATTAAAAAAGATATTGTTGTTTTGTATAATTTTACATCTTTTGCTAATTACAAGCTATTTCTTTTACTGCAGTGTGGGCCTTATGTTACTTATGCACATTGTTCGATATCATGTCACTTTCTACAGAAATGATAGAAAACTTAACAGCTCAGGTTTTCGAGTTAGAAGCTCTGCAAGCAGTTTATCCAAAAGAATTAGTGATAGCTGATTATGGTGTTTTGGCTGACATTAATAATTACATTGCTGAGAGCAATGTAGAGATACCACAAAAATTGGAGTACTGTATTAAAATTTCTATACCGAAGGTAAATTTTTCACTATACATTGTCATACTGAATATAAGAATGGATCTATTAATTTCGAATGATTTTTCAGGGTGCATTTGAGCTACAGGTGACTTTGCCTGCTCACTACCCAAATATATATCCAGAAGTGTATGTTAGGAGTTCCTTGTTAGACAGGACTCAACAGATGAATTTAAATAAGTCATTGTCATTATTTATGAATTCTCAAGAGAAAGGTGAACCTTGTATATATGCTTTGATATCTTGGCTACAGGATAACATAGATAAATACTTGGAGCAATCAGAATTAAATAAAAAATCTAAGGGGAATCTTAAGGAAACTGAAGAGTTAGACAAACATGTTTTTGGACGATATTGGGTTTACAGTCATCACATATATAGTAAATTTAAAAGAAGAGATATTGCAGATCTTGCCAAGGAGAATTCTTTATCTGGTTTCTGCTTAGCTGGTAAACCAGGAATAATTTGTGTCGAGGGTGCTCTAGATGATTGTGAGTACTGGTGGCAAAAGGTATTATTTATTGTTATAATATAATCCTATCATGTACGATTATTTTGTAAATGTCTTACAGTCATATCAATGATTTTATTTTTTGTACAGGTAAAAACTATGAACTGGCATAAGATATTAGTGAAGTTAGTAGAAGAAGAAAATTTAGATAACAGAACTTTAGATAGTTTAAGAAAGTTTTCAGGATTTCAAGAAATATCATTTGCAACGTCAGAAAAGCACAATGATATGGGACAGCTCTTAAAATATTTAACTGAGCATAATTCTCATCATGCATTTAAAGAGTTTTTTGGTGTTGAGGGAAAGTCTGCTCAATTATAACTAATTAATATATGTCTGTATTTGTTATACCTGTCCTTTCAGATTATATATATATTTTTATAAGCAATAACGTGTATTATTTATGATAAGTCAATTTACCTTTTTCAGTATCAGTAAAACCACTGAGTTGTCTTTTGTATCGAGTAGGATGTGATTTCTTAAATTCAGTCATGTAACTTGCAATTTCTATATTGATTTCTTTTATTAAATCTGGAGTGGGTAGAATTTTTTCTGTGAAATAATAAAAAAACCGTAGAATCAAAGTATGTTACAAGGAATTATTAATTTTATGAGATATCATACCATAATTTTTTTTTAAACTCTCGAAAAATTCTGTTGTCTGATGCAAAGTCTCCTCCAGGGCACTCGGTGTCGATATTACTTGTTTGAAAATACATATTAAAGAAATAACTAACAAGTAAATTTTAGACATTTCTGCCTCTTAGAAATATCAATGATCAACTGAATTCGTCTCTTGTAATGAGTAAGTATAGATTACTGGAAAGAGCAGTGTCCTATAGTACAATTCTGTTTACATTTCTTATATTGAAAACCGATATAAGTGTACAGAATAGTTTGAATTTTATATACAAAATATTTCTATCAAACCAATTTATTTACGGTTTCTTATGGATTTATTAAAAAAAAAATACGATATTATCTTATAGTAGCATATCGTTGAAATTCATTAGTTAGAAATTGGCCTGGCATATGTGGAGCTGGTGGGCCCAGAGCATCTTGAGCAGGACTATGGACCTTGATTTGCCTCATATGGGTATCTCTTCCATTCTGATGATTACTGATGACTGCTATTTGAATCATGAAGGTCCTGATAGGTCTATCATTAATGTCCTTAATGGGAATCACCACCCAGCCACTGGGCTCGCTGAGATCCATAAATTCTACTTCTTGGAGATCATTGAAATTTGTGCCTGCCCTGATGCTTATTCTGAAATTTTATTAAGTTTCATCTCTGTCATATTATACTACTGAGTCCTATCCTGCTTGCTTACCTATTTGGTGTATAGCTCTCATCTAATTTGTAATCAGTATAGATACAGATATCTCGGATAGTGGTTTTCCTACGAAACTGAATATTCACAAGATGTGGAAGCTGTCCATCAGACTGCCAGTATGTCTCTGTAATGTCATCTCTAAGTTGGTCCACTCCAAAACCAGGTTTACAACTCGAGAGACTCCAAATTGCTTGGTTTCCAACTTCACGTACTCTACCTGGTAGCTCTTCCTGTACAGGATCTGAAATCTCCTACAATAAACAACAACTGCATACCTATTTGGAGTTTTAATCAAATAATTTACAGACGTAAATAAATGTTCCTTGCCTCCACCACCAGTTTTGTTACTCATATTGAGGTTACAAATATCTCAACTCATTCCTTGGTCATTTAATCCTCAGAAAAGAACCTTCTGTCATGACCAGAAGTTTTCTTTTTTTAATGAAGATAATACTATTATGTTATCTACTATCAGCTATTTTTAGAAGCAATGCTTATAATTCTGATTACGACAGAATTATGCAGAAATTATATACAAGTCGAGGACACTGTGTGTTTTGAATGGCCGTTACCATGGCAAAATTGACCTCATATAAGCATGACTGAAAACTACCCCAACGTTAGCAGAATTATGTCCATACAGTAGTTGGAAATTTTACGTTCTTTCAGGATTCATTAGGAACTTTTCAAGACTGTTTGATCTTCAAATATCTCGCCAAGATTGTAACGGTGGACCAATTTTTCTATATACAATTTCTACTTTACACATATAATAATGACTCTAGTCTTGACTAGAATTGATTATGCTACTGTGGGAGCCACATCTCCAGGAACAACAAAAATCTTACCTGAGGAATCAAAACAAACACAAAGATTTGCTGTTGCCGATCATGATGGTGTTCTACATGTCTATGGTAATATGAAGGAATATTTATAGAAAGCAGCAGCATAATTATAAAATTAATAATAACATCGATAGGTACAAAGAAAGGAGAATTACAACTGTTGTTCAAGTCTTTGCCAGGACCCAAGATATCACGTCTGGTTCTTGGAGGAACTCTGGGCACACCGAAAGATAAAATATTTATTGCATATGCCAATTCCGTGAAGGGATTCACAAAAAAGGGAAAACTCTTTTTAGAGTTTGACACCAGCCTTTTAGAACCAATATCTACCATGTATGTTCTTGGAGCAGATTTAGCAGCCTGTGCCAGAGACCTTTATCACAGATATCGTGATTGTAAAGATGCTGACTCTTATCTGGCTGGAGAAATTTTATTGGACGTTATTCTTTTACCTGGTGAAGGTTCAAGTGTACATGCTATTCTGGCATGTGGAGATTGTGCTGTCCGTGTCCTTCATGGTACCAAAAATCCTACTGTACTAAGATTGCCTACTGTTCCCAGTGTACTTTCACCTTACAGGTAATTTTACTCCTAATAATTAATAAAACTTCATTCATAGATGATACATAGGTCTCGTTACAGAGAGGGTGATATAGAGGCAACAGACCGAGTTATACTGGGCACTGTGGATGGTAGAGTTGGATTATTGACACTACAGAAGGATAAGACATTAAGAGTAACCTGGTTAATAGCATCCATGGGATCAGAGATCACTTCTCTCGATACTTATGAACTTCGGGATGGATTGGATATTCTAATTGGTAGACAGAATGGTATTGTGGAAGTTTACACATTCCCAGACGATGAGGATATGACACCTAGCCTGCGGTATCGACACGTAGGTCCTACAAAAATATCACAGTACACAAGAACAGCATTCTTAAATAGTTATTCTCATTACACATTATCAGAACACTGGTGAGAGTATCAGTACTGTCTGTGGAGGAACAGTAGGTGCTTGGGGATATCCTGAGGTTCTTGTCACTACGTATTCTGGTCGAATATTTGGTCTTACCACAAGACCACCAGGTGCACTTGAAGCAGAACAGAACGATACTGGTCTCTCTAAATTAAAAGCTGAAATACAACAGTTGGAGGGGAAACTTGCTGAGGATAGAGATGCTGCTAATTTTACAGCTGATCCATTGGCACCTCTGATACTTTCTGTAAATCATAGGTAATTTATTAAGTATAAAATCAATTGTCAAATATACTTTTATAACAGTAACGTTATGACAGATTGGTCCTGAATAGAGACGATGCGTCTTATTCTCTCTCTGTGGAATTGGATACAGCGATTGACAATATTCTTATACAATCCGATACTCCAATAGAATTATTAGATGTAGAGAGTAACAGTGCTGTAACCAGTTTATCTACTTGTGATCCGAAGGAAGGAAATTTCGTTTTGGCTACTTATCGTTGTCAGGTAAAATTAAATTTGTTTTAGTTAATCAGTATTATCATCCTGAGCTTAAAGAGAATAATCGTCTCATAAATTCAGGTGAATACAAATCGTTTAGAATTAAGGCTGAGGACTATCGAGGGTCAGCCAGGAACTTTGCAAGTCTATGTAATGTCTCAGGTAAACCTTTAAGATTATTTTTAAAAAACTTCTATTGACTTACGTTTAATTTTTATTTCAGATTCAGCCAAAGTGCTGTCGCAGAATAGAAATTCCTATTTGTGCATTATCGTTACATACAAGAGTACATGAAGATGATAAGTCAAGTATATCATCTGGACCATTTAACGAACTGAGACTAAATGGTGGCTTTACAGTTGCTGAGGTAAAGTATAATGAAAAATATAAACGATTAGTATTCTGAAGTCAATGTATTCAAAGGATACTTTTATTACAAAATTGTAGATGCACGCTTGGCTCTCACTGGTTTTGCCAGACGTACCTGAGAGACCACAATTACAAGATGGTGAAGCCAATTTAATATTAAAATCTTCCTTCGTAGGCACAATTCTTAAATGCAAGTACAAGTAAGTTATCTAAATTTTTTTTTTGATTGTCAATATGATCCAAAAAAAACCTTTATTATTTGCAGAAAGGGTAGCGCAACTTTCCTTGGTGAAAATGTATCTACTATTATAATTTTACGAGATGTCCTCACGAAGGAAGCAACTAAAAGGAAGATAAAGCTTGAAGTTTTCTGTGGTAAATACCTTAAATTATATTCCTTGTTCCTAGCATGTCCCGAGGAGTGGATATAAAATCGTATAAAACATCTATAATTCCTTAGACGTCGTGGAAGTAAGTATATCCAGGGTATTGGAGCTGATTCTACCGAGGTTGGAAACGGCTCACAAGTTGAGAAAACAGATAAATATTTTAAACGCCCTCCAAGAGTGGGAACTCAAAGCAAATCCCAAAGAGACTCTGTGCACCGAGTACCAGGAACTCCTGACGATCGAATCCACCGTCAGGAATCAGATGGCTAAGGATCCTGAAATATTACAAAGATTGCATGCAGTAGTAACGGATCTGTACGTCGATTGGGAACGTGCAAAAGGTGGTCGGCGTATCAGCAGTCAATTGGCTGCTGAAAAATTGAGTTCCGCCCTGGATTCTCGAGATCTGACACTTCTTTTACAAGTGTTCGTCGCGAGAAAAAGTTTAAATCTTCCTGGACCAAGTATCGCGACAAAATTAGATGAATAAATAAGAGCAGGATGAAAAACGAGATATAATTTAAGAAAAATATCTGGCCGTCGATGTTTGTATAAACGTATTCATGTAAAAAATATATTTTTCAACGTTGATCCGCGATATAAACAACTTAATTATTTATGTTTAAAAACGTACATACACAATGGCATGACTACTATTACTTGCAGCATAGCATATTGGTAATATAGGATTTTTGCGGCTTGCAATACGTTATATCTCGATCGACTGTATTCCAATTTCCAAGTCCACGTACGTATGTACTTGAATATTTTAATTTATCGATCACGATCTAGCTGTTTTCAAAGCAGTTTAATTCAGGAACCAAGTACAGATAAAGGGCTACTCAATATTGAGTATGATTGGTAAATTGGAACACAGCTTCAGTTGGAAATCATAAAAAGTTAATTTTAATTAATAGGTAGCCATTCCCAGGCTACCTGGAAGCCACAATCACAAATAACCTGTGTTGTGCTGACCGAGATCACTTGAGGGCTTTACGCAGAGTATCTAGACGATAATATTTATCATACCATCGTTCAGTCAGTCCATTCTGTTACAACTCTTTAAGTTCTACGAGGAGTTTTCTTCATTTACGGATTCAAGTTCCTTGGTATTATGAAAACCTCGTACGACTGGTACATTGCTGTTACCATGATCATTTGGTTTCAACCATGGACTCAAATTATATAAAGAAGTACTGTCTGTAAACGAAATACAATCACATTCTTTAATCAAATTAAATTTCAGTTAGAATTTTTGGTATTAGGAGAAGAAATAATACATACAGGTTATCCGTTGTCCTAACAACTGCTTCCAGAGGATCTCTGTCTGATCCATTGTCTGTACTAGTTGCTACAGTATACTCCAAAGTTTGTCCACCTTCATGCGGTAAGATACTCTCAGGATTATCTTCAGGAGGCCCGATCTCTACTACTCCACCAGGTTCAACCTCAAGTTTTAAATCCTGCACTATACTGCTCTGAATGGTTCTTGCTTGAGAATTCTTGTCACTGTCCTCATTCAAATTCTTTCCTGCCACAATTCTGTTCGGAGGACGTGCAGGTCTTCCTCGAGAATGAGTATGCATATGTCTTTTCATATCACTCCTCACTCTAAATGGTTTTCCGCATACGGTACAAGGATGCGGCTTTTCTCCAGTGTGTATTCTTCGATGATTTTGGAGGTAGCTACTCGCCCGGAAAGTCTTGTGACAAAATTCACAACGATAATTTTTCTCACCGGTATGAATTCTTCTATGAACGATCAGGGAATATTTTCGTGCAAAATCTTTGCCACAGTACTCGCACTGAAACTGCTTTTGTTCTGAATGGATGCTGGTTGAGTGATATTTCAAATCACCCCATTGTCTAAAGTGTCTTCCGCAATCTTCGCATTTGTATGGTTTATCGCCACTATGAAGACGTTTATGAACCTGGAAGATATTTTATATTGTTATTAGCAGTATTAAAAAATAAGTATTTGAAAACATATCAAATTATTCATGCATACCTTTAGTGCGCTAGCAGCGAAGAAACTCTTACCGCAAACTTCACACTGATGTGGTCTTTCTCCACTGTGGGATCTCATATGATAAACTAAACTATTTTTATGATTGAAAGATCGTCCACATTGGGGACAAACGAGTTCATCGTCTAAAAGAAACGTAAGACTTAGGCGTTTTTATATCTAGAAATATGTTAAAGTGGTCAAAGAATACGCACTGTTCTTGCGACTTTTCTGCAACTTCTTTTTCTTTGCTGTCTCTGGAATATCAGTCTCTTCTTTCTCTTGTAAGTCATCCTCATTTATGGTTGTAGCTTGGATCTCTTCTTGTTGGGTGTGCTTTGAAACATCTGCTATTGCCCACAACGGTGGTCCATTGTTTACATCAACCAATGGAGTTTCAATGTCCTCATCTATGTGGGCTCCGATTTCTTCAACTACATAGTACAGAAAGCTCAGTATGCCTATATATTTATTGACTGTAGGACTAATACCTGTAGCTTTATATATGTACTTACCGACTCCTCTGATTCCTTCCATAAGGTCTTCGGGTTCATCGAATTCCTCAATCACGCTGTTATCTAAGCCTTGTACAGATTCAGTGACAGACATAGTGATACTCGTGTTTGTTGCTTGGGCTATTCTGGCTTCTTGTTTGACTGGTTCGTAGTGAGCCTATTGGAAATAAGTAATAAATATAATTAACAGTTGTAAAAAGTATGTCTTGTTTAAACGAGGTTTCGTTGAATGAACTATACCTTAAGGTGTTCAAAGAACTTGAGCTGTCCACTGAATCTGCTTCCACACAGTTCGCATCTGAATGCATGAACTTGGACTTCTGTAGTGGTTTCTACTGATATATCTTGATTTAATCTTGCATTATCTCTCCTTGTTGGATTCTTTTTTGATTGTTGCTTGAGCTTTCTAGGAATTCTTTTCTTGTGGGGTAATGATCTTTTAGGTCCTGGCGTTGGCGCAGCATCCTCGCTACTTTCTGCAGAAACATCAACGTCATATTCGCTCTTAATGTTGATGAACTCCTGCTTGACGTTTTGTGAAATTCTCTTCAAGGGCTGTAACGTGGGATAAACCGAAGGAGGATCAGGATCAGGCATGGATTGAATAGTGTAGGCATTAACAGGAGACAGGGGTTCTAAATGACTGACATCTGGTAAAGTAGGATCTTCATGTTGTTGCTGACTGTGCAGCTGTTGCTGCTTCTGTTGCTGTTGCAACTGAACTGCGACAAGTGCTGCTGCCAATCTTCGATCATCCTGTACATAAATTTATAAATAATTCCCTAAATAGAAAGTCTTATTCAAGCAAGCAAGCTGCAGGATTCTTGCCTCGGTCAATTCATGAGGTAGCAAGTCTTCTTCTGTTTCATAGTACTGAGTGGTTGTCGTATATTCAGATCCTACTCCAGCATTGATCATATCCACAACCATTCCTTCAGGGATCAATTCACCATTCAGTGCAAGAAGTGGTACTCCTTTTCCCAGTGATTCACCATCCTGTCTTTGAATGGTAATGTACTGTGTACCTTCCATTCTTTCCAGTAGGACAGCTTGTGCAGCATCTTCTGTAGTTACTTCCATCACTGTATGTCCAAGAGTCTTATAAAGGACCAAGTACTTTAGAAGAAAAGTTCAATATACAGTTTCCTGTGTAAGAGCAGTATGGATTAGAAGACATAAATGTCTCTGAAAATAAGGTATCTCCACCTACCAGGAAGCAAGTGCAGTGTTTAAACTTGGCGCTATGGGATCCTGAAGAGATGACAGCGAATCCAAGGTCACTGCTCCCAGGGCTCCAGGAAAAATTTTACTCTACCCCGTACCGAAACCTGACTAAAAAATTGAGCCGGCCTTACCTTCCCCTGCCGATCCTCGTATTCCAGGGCGAATCTCTCGGCTTTCCCTGGGGAAAACTTGGCCGACATAAACAAAGCAAGATATTGAAACACTGTAGGCCAAAATGTGACAACAGTGCGTGGCCCCTGACGCCATTAGACCGGATGTTCCTTACTGTTCCCTACTTACGCCATTCTCAAAAATTTTCAAAGAACCACTCCAACAGCATAAAATTCTCTAGTACATTTGCTCCATAAATTGACTCTTCTTTCTAGCCATTTAACATATCTCTAGAGTTTATGCCCTAAAATATCTTAATAAAGCAATTTTATATAAGTTATTTAACGCTTTTTTTTTCCATAGACCTACTCCAATTTATTTTAATTTAAAAATTTTAATGATTCCTCGTCAATTCACACACCTCTGGATTATTTGCATATGAAGATTATTATGAAAATTACATTCTGTATTTCCTTTGTTTTGTTTGTGCTAGGAATTTTGGAAGGATATAATTTTCCAATGCTGTCATACGTCACTTCCCTCTCAGAGGAATTCCCTAAACTTATAATTACTCTAGATCTTGAAATATCAAAATAATTATTTAAAACAGAGAAGTGTTCGATTTTAGTTGTATATTTTTATTGTGTAAATGTTTCCTTTGCAATAGGATCATTTAATAATTTTGTGAGAAGCTACTGAGATATAGACCTTCGGGGAAAACATAAATCAAATTTCTCAAAGAACCGACTGTTTTCGTACTGTCATTGTCAGCTGATTCATAATGTACTATCATAGTCCTTTTAGTTAAATCCTCCACCATTTAATATTGTAACATTACGCTGAGCCTGTGAATTATATAAACAGAGATAGTAACGAAAATATACTGTTGAGTACAAATAAGAAAAGTTTACTAGACTATTGCAATCATATTGCACAACTTTGGTTACAGTTATAGAATCAATCATTTTTTTCTGCCTGATACAAGTTATAAATATAATTAAAAAAATATTTTAGCCTTGAATAACCATTGTAGAGAATTATGTGACATTATCAAGTACTCTGAAAGAAGAAATGGCTTCTCTTTGTGGACGTTGGAGATTGTGGATTTTACCAGTCCTTACAGGGCTTTATGCCTTATTAATCATTATCTTGGTACCAATTTTATTGGTTAATTCAATCAAAAATGGATTTAAGAAGCAGGATCAAGGAGCTCTTGTAGGGGGAGCATTCGTATTATTGGCATTGCCAATTGCATTTTATGAGATTGTTCAGCACATGATACACTATACTCAACCAAGGCTCCAGAAATATATAATAAGGTATGTAAAATCATAAATCTTGTGATTATTTTATATTATTTGTTAAATATACAATTATACCTCGTTAATTTTTTGTTTTCAGAATTCTATGGATGGTACCAATCTATGCTGTAAATGCTGTAAGTATAATATATAAATATATAGGGCATGCAAATATCATATCGAATGGAATGCAATATAAGAATTGTAATTATATTGGATACAGTGGCTTGGTTTGGTATATCCTGATGGCAGTATATATGTAGACAGTCTAAGAGAATGTTATGAGGCCTATGTCATCTACAATTTTATGATGTATCTCCTGGCTTATTTGGATGCTGATAATCACCTGGAACATCGTCTGGAACTTTCACCTCAAGTACATCACATGTTCCCCCTGTGTTGTTTGCCAGACTGGGAAATGGGACGTGAATTTGTACATATGTGTAAACATGGAATTCTTCAGTATACTGCAGTCAGACCAATATCAACTTTAATCTCCTTGTATGTATTATAGTATTCTGGATTATGGAGACTTTAATTTATTAATGAAATTACTTGTTGCAGTATTTGTGAGCTCAATGGAGTTTACGGTGAAGGAGAATTTAGAGGAGACGTTGCATTCCCATATATGATTGCTTTTAACAATTTGTCACAGTTTGTAGCAATGTACTGTCTGGTATTGTTTTATCGAGCTAATGCTGCAGCCCTAGAACCCATGAAACCTGTTGGGAAATTCCTATGCATCAAGGCTGTTGTTTTCTTTTCATTTTTGTAAGTTATTTTATCTCAGTTCATTTCAATTTAATTTATTGCAATAATTAAGTAATTCTACTTTACTTTCAGTCAGGGTGTAATAATAGCAATGCTGGTGTACTTTGATGTGATTTCAAGTATCTTTGATACAGACAATACAGATGACATAAGAAATATCTCCTCAAAACTGCAGGATTTTCTTATTTGTATAGAAATGTTTCTTGCGGCTGTTGCTCATCATTACAGTTTTAGCTATAAGCCCTACGTTAATCTGGCACAAAATCAAGCCTGGTGGGATGCATTTAGGTAAAATGAAATATTATCTTAATTTTCATTCAAAATGAAATATCCATTGTAATAGCTCTCCTAATTTTCTTTTATATTCTAAGAGCAATGTGGGACGTCTCCGATGTGCACAATGATATGAAGGAACATCTGGGAGTCGTAGGATCCTCTTTGAGCCGTAGAATTCGAGGCCGTAGTGGCTATCAGCAGCCGTGGGGCAGTGCTACGGAACGTACATCACTTCTATCAGAGGCGCCAGTGACAACAGCTAAAAGCGCACCAGCTAGTTCCTTTTTAGGATACAATACAGCTGATGGTGGACAAAATTTAAATTCCATAGATGGTTCTAGAGGATTTGTAGATCTCAGTCCAGATGTGCAGGATAATAATCATAACATTAATACATAACCCACTGCATCCCTCTCCAATCCCAGGATATGGTGTTATTATCTTAAGAACTTCAGGGATTCGTTAGAATCTCCACTCAGAATGTTATTTTATTCATAACATCCTTAGTGTTTTATCCGAAGATGGCAAATGTGACACAAATATTGTATAATATAGTTCATCCCTCCAGCTGTGTCACTGTGATATTTCCATAAATATGTTTTTGTCTACTATTTTCACTCTACAGGTATCAATAGATCACAAGAATTCCTGTGATGTACTACCAAAAATTGTACATATGCAATATTTATACAGAAAATGCTCTAATAAAATATTATTTATATAACGTACATCTAATTACTTACACTCAGGAAGAGTGTTACCTTTGGAGCATTACCTGGGTTTACCATTTAAATTTTTACCGAGCATTCAATATGGTTCCTCAGCTGAAATCAGATGGCCCATGGCTGAATATTATTTGGCGGGAATGCGCATCGCCTGTGCAGTAGCCAAGAGACGCAGAAAGTTATATACTGTCATAATAAATGATGGACACGTCTAACGGGTATCATGGTCCTGAGGAAGCTGGAAAGTTGAAGAAACATGAGGAATATCAATATTTGGAATTAATTGAGCGTATTATTAAACATGGCAACAAAAAAAATGATCGCACAGGTGTTGGTACTTATTCCATTTTCGGGACTCAGATGAGATATGGGCTCAGGGATGGTGAGTGGAATGATATGAGGATATAATTAAGTTTTATATAAAATTTTTATTCTATTAGGAGTATTTCCATTGTTGACGACAAAGCGTGTCTTTTGGAGAGGAGTTGTGGAGGAATTATTATGGTTTATCAGAGGATCGACTAATGCCAAAGAACTGTCGAATAAAGGTGTTCATATTTGGGATGCAAATAGTTCACGTGAATTTCTAAATTCCTGTGGCTATGATGACAGGGAGGAAGGTGATCTCGGTCCTGTTTATGGTTTTCAATGGCGAAATTTTGGTGCACAGTATGTCGATATGAACACTGATTATTCAGGGCAAGGTACAGATGGATGTAGCGATAGATATATAATGATAATAAATGGATGATTTCTTGTGGTACTTAGGTATTGATCAGTTGATGGATGTCATTCAAAAGTTAAAGAATTCTCCAGATGACAGAAGGATTTTAATGTCTGCATGGAATCCAATAGATATTCCAAAGATGGCACTACCTCCATGTCACTGTCTTGTACAATTTTATGTTAGTGATGGAGAATTGTCGTGTCAACTCTATCAAAGAAGTGCTGATATGGGGCTCGGAGTGCCATTTAATATTGCTTCGTACTCTTTGCTTACTTACATGCTGGCACATGTCACTGGTTTGAAGGTAACATTACAATAAGCATTGCTGATGTATCTTTTTCATATGCAACACAATTATTTTCAGCCTGGTGATTTTGTACATACCATGGGTGACTGTCATGTGTACATAAATCATGTCTCTGCTCTTGAGGAACAATTAAAACGTGAGCCAAAGCCATTTCCAAGATTAAATATTCGTCGGCAGGTTTCAGATATCGATGATTTCACAGCAGATGACTTTGATTTAATTGGGTATGACCCATATCCAAAGATCTCAATGCCCATGGCAGTGTAATTATAAAGTATATATATATATGTAGTATAGAATTGCAGTGTTAAAAACTAGAGTTTTTAGCAATAACTATATTTTATTTTCTAATAAAAATTATATTCTCAATAAACTCATATCTTAATATTTATGTTTTTATCGTTCTTGACTTCTTCAATATAATCCGAGGACATAGTTCATTCAAGTCGGTTACGATTTACGACTGAGCGCGCAAAAGTTACAAAGCGGTTTGTTTATTCTTTGTACTACTTTAAGGTCAACAAAGAGAATTCGCAATACATAACCGAGTGGTATGAACAACCTTAAAAGACCTTACCATAGACAGCTTCCTTGTAAATATTCAAATGAACAATTAATTCCAGAAGGATTTGATGTTGCATTTGTATAGATGTTGGAAGCTCTACTGGGCTCGTTAAAAATGAGCTTTCTCAATACCATTTTTAATAGGTACTCATTCCTAGTGAGAACTTATTAGAAAAAGGGACAATGTATTCTTAATTGTAATCATTTTCAAGATATTCCCTTTCTTTTTGCAACTGAACCATTCGTGGATAAAGGGCGAAGTAAGTGAGAGTATCTGGAAAATTGTTTAAAGGAAACCCTCTGGTGACAAAGACAAGGGCTAGCACATTTGGACGTCATTGGATTGTGAAGTACTTAATTGATGAAGTTGTTGGGTAACAGCCAAAGTACCTGTTTCGCTAACTGTTATTATCACCCAAATAATGTCTGAAACAAAAATATTACTATAAGAAATTGTAACGAGGCTAAAATAGGTCTTCTTACCTCCAAAGTAGGAACCATTGGATGTAGTCATTCTCCACTTGCTTTGAAAGACTCCAAATTCAGCAGGACTTGTTAATTCCACTCCAATTTCCATATTATCTTTAGGTGCTAAAGAAGGCACAGCCACTCTCGTACAATCTCCCATCTGTACTCCTCCTGTGTGTTGTAAGTATATTCCCTCAGGCCATGCCTCGGTGCCACTGTTCTGTACCTTCCAAGACTTGCGAAATTTAGTATTGGGTGGAATAGATTCTCCTTCGCCAATTGTTGAATCGCAGAGCAGAGTCATGCAGGGTAATTTAAATGGTGACTCAAAATCAAAATAGCTACATATCGCTGCTTGAAGATTCCTATTGTAAGAAAAATAAAATAAGATGTACCAGATATCTCTTCTATATATTTATCACTAAATAGTTATACAAGATGCAAATGACGTCAAATCAATGAACTACAAGAAGTTATCAATAAAAATATGGATGTAAGTTATAAAGAACATAGTCTCATCATAAACATGGCAATTTACAGACAGGGTTATGTCTGCCATGAAACAGCTAAGCATTCTTTAAGACTAGATTGTATAATGACGATGTAAGATATATAAATCTTCACCAGTTGTTCATGTCAAGAAAGAACGTAGCAGTCGCTTCATTGAGGTGACTGCCGGCTAATAACTTCTGAAGCTGCTTCACCAGGTCGTCTTTGTCTGTAGTACCCAGGCAGCTGAATTGATGCAGCAAATGTTGATCGAATTCGTTATCCACGTCCATAATTTCTTCAACAAAATGTCTCAATGATCCATGTAAACCCCAGATAATACACCAATTAGCAATACCTCTGCCTCCAAAAGTCTCAATCTGCGTCGACAAATCTTTAACCACAAATTTTAAATGTCATTCTTCGAGCGAGTGTGACGTTCGGTCGTATGCAGGGGTGCATGCAGTCGAGGTACACTCAGTGTCATTAAACAAGCAAACCGAACGAATGCACTTGGAGTACAGTCCGCGAAAAAAACTCAATAACCTTATAATTACACTATACAGAATTCCACTAAGCTATGTAATATATCTCCGAAATTTAAGGAAACTGTAAAGGTTTAAATAGATTCACTGCGTAGAAGCATTAATATTTCAATCTACGTGTACAAAGAGTATGTAAATAACAAGATATGAAATGCGCCTGCTTCAATGACAACCCTTTATACAATTGAGTATTACGGGTTTGCATTCATTAGGCGCCTACAAATTAATTCTCTCTACGATCTTCGATATCTTTTAGTACTGAACATGATTTATTTCTAGAAGAACGGCATCCTTAAATTTATTAATATAAATGTAGTTAATTCTCTTCAATGACATACTGGGCATTCGAAATGTTATTTTAATTATTTTCTGAGCCTCTGAATTGGAACTGTCTTCTTAATGTATTTACGGCGCATGTGCAACAGCGACAGATGCGCGCGCACTGCACCGCGAGACAAGTGAAATACGAAACAAACGTTAGTCGTGCACGAACTCGATGATGCAGATGCTCCGATAGCGTTGATGCCACCGAGAAATCGAGAGTGCTGATTATTTTTCTGTTCTATCAATAATTTCAAAAGCGTTTCGGGCCTCGTGCCGGGTACTCGGTTATCAGCGATAGAAAACCGTGGGAAGAAATGAAGATCGATATCGGGAATTTTGCGGTTTAGCCTGAAGATCCGTTTGACAAAAATTTGATTAACATAGATACGAGGCGGTCGGCTCGTCTGGAATATGAGGAACAGTTATAATTAAATTCATCTGAACTTTGAGTGTTCATTATTAATTGCCAGTGAAAGCATTTTTTTGGTGAATCTTCAACGAATTGGGTACAGGTAAAATATTATACATTTCGTACAATTATTGATTTGGGTCCAGTATTAAGTACTGAAAGAATGGTCGTAGATAAATTTCAGGATTATAATTTGGCTTTATTTTCGTTTTGCAACGTAGTCGGTACATGATGATCGGTCCGTCATCGGGCACGAGTAACGTGCCTAACCGAGAAGCTTCAGAGAGTTCTGTGCGCGTCAAGAGGAAGGTTTTTGACGACCTGGACATTGAGAGCTTCTGCGAGGAAGTTTGTCAAAGTGGAAAGAAACGATACTTGACGGAATTGCAAGCATCCCCTGAAGGGGATACGACAATGAATTCGAATTTCTTGGCGTTATCCGGTCAGGAAGCCAGCACTGCGGGATCGGTGGCGAGACTGGAAGTCCTGGTGGTCGATGGTACCTGGGATACGACGAATCTGGGTACAAATTTGACGGACTTGACATCTGTAGGACATGTCACCCACGTACCGACCTTGGCAGATATTCAATCTATAGAGAACTACGGCACGATACCGTACTGGGAATCGCCAGGGGATATTTCCACTTCGGGAGTACCAGCTACTCCGGGGAATACGGGAACCAATGTCCTAGTACCTCCTAGTATGCCAGTAGAGGATCAGGAAAATGGGAATCTATCTTGGCTTCTGGATTTCAAATTGGATTCGTTTATTGAAGCTCCTGAAGAGAAGTCATGCGACCCGGGACCGCGTGAAAGTCCATCTGGTAAAGCACCAGGAGTAGAATATCCCAGAAGAAGTGGTAATAATTTTTTTTTTAGGTAACAGGAATAGATTTCATACTCAGAGCCGTGTCAATGGCTCCGTTTCTTACACTAATGAAATGAAGAGGCCCTATAGTCACGACGGTCCAGGAACATCTTCGTTACATCAAAATTTGAGCAATGGCTACACCATGACTGATAATCGCAACATATCTGCCAGTCGATACAACGGTCCGAAAAAGCCACCGTTTACGTATACAGAACTGATAGAGCATGCACTTCAGGAAAGAGGAGAATTAACAGTCTCTGCAATTTACCAATGGATCTCGTGAGTCTGAAAGACATTATATAAAATAAATTTTATCATTTGTTTAAACGTATTTTTTTGTTGGGTTTTTACAAAAAACTAAATATGTATGTATCACGCAATCGTCTGCGCAATATCTTTTCTTGACATCGAATCGAATAAGTCATCCTAAACGCAGTAAAAAGGGAGACAGGGTGTCTAGAGGGTTGTTACCTCTAGGGGTGGAACAGGAGAGGTTTCTAGATGGTACTCATTGGTACCAGTAGCCCCCCTATGCTTGGTACAACCTGGTACCGCGTCCTCACCCTCCAAACATCTACTATTGCTCAGCACGAACCCCCTGCTTCCTTCCTTTCTTGCTCCATCCCCATTTGGTGCTTTCACCTGTTCGATCGCAACCCCTTCGGAAAAATATAGTTCATTCACCAAAATCGGATGTATGTACACCTTTTCCAAGTACTATGTCATTTCTCGTCATAGAATAGAATGCGGATGGAATATCTGAAAAACATAAAAAATTATTTACACATAAAATTTGTTCCTTGTCTTTGGTATGTCACTGGATAAGAGGATTTTGACGAGGGTTGTTAGCGTTTGTAAAAAAAAAATTCTCTCTAATTGGCAATAAGCTTGAAACAAGAAGCTCTTCAACGAAATATCAAACACTAGTGTATGATAACGTTTAAAACTTGAGTTTATCAGCTTTTTGAACGATTATTTTTCTATCTTGCGACAGATGGCTTGGATCACCTGCCAGCTTCCCCTCGAGCGATAATTGATTACAGTTTTTGGGGGAATATTTGGCTTGTTCGGAATATCGTGGCAGCCACTGCCGACCCCGATTTAGGATTAGCTTAACTGGAACATTCAGTACAGTTTCCCTTTGGAACTCCATTTATATAGATATTTATTTTCTTTCCATTGCTATATATCTTTCTTCAATTTAAGAGGGGGTAGTATTAACCTGACCCCTGAACCCCTGCTCAACGTACCATGTAAACGCACCGTTCACCAGGCACCAGGCACCGGCCACCTTCCTGATGACTCTGCACGGCACTTGGAATTAGCATTGGGGTGGCTAACGCGCCGTGACGTCGCGGTGGCCAGGTGAAGGAAATTACAATTCTAAGGGATGTAGCAGACAACTCCGACTACTCCAGGAGGTTGAGGGTTGAATTTAGTCTCGATTATAATCGACGAGGAGAACCGCTGGAGGAGAATCGCTCCTGGAAGGGTGCTCGATGGTGCTAGGATGTGCCTGTCTCTATTGACTTTTTGGGGAACTTTCTATGATTCGATCTATCTCGTATCTTCTGTCTCTAATTCACTAGCCCCTTTGTTGTCTCGTGTACTATATCTGATTGACCTCCCATGCATGTCACTCAAGATGCCAAAGTTATTATCCGTTCACAGGGAACATTTTCCATACTACAAGAGTAACGATGATCGCTGGAAGAATTCTGTGCGGCATAATCTTTCCATCAATCCACACTTTCGCAAAGGATCTAAAGCACCCCATGGTGCTGGACATCTTTGGGCCATTGCGAATCGTGGTGACTCCAGACCCCGACAGATTACACCTGGTGTAAGCTCCGGAGCAACTGCTAGACAGATTGTAAAGAATGTACAGGATTCTGTGTATCGAAAGAATACTAACAATGCTAGGTATGTTAAAGGCTTTAAATAATTTACATGGATACCATTTAATCTTGAATATACTCCTCCTTGTGTAGTCAAATAATCAGTATGGATGAAGTAGCAGCAGCTACAGCCAGCATTCAACAACCGGAAGATACTAATAGTATCGTAAATTCAGTAACCTTGGAACACTGCGCGGAACAAATCCTTAGTGGCATAAAGCGTGAGGTAGAAGTTCAATATCTGGTTCCTATGGTGGTTCCTAATAATGGAGAACATCAGGATCCTAGTCAGGAAAGTCAGCAGAGCTGCCAAACGGTTAAAGAAACTGGTGAGTTAACGTTTCAGTTAATTTTTAAAAAAAGAGTATTGTCGACTTAATGTTATTCTTTTTCAGATTTTTTGAATCCAGTTTCCAAGGAGGTCGTCGCCGAGGAGTGTGGTCTCATAGGGGAGGGTTATCTAGTCACGGATCTTAATCCTACAGCCTTGGGTCTTAACATGGTCGAGCCGGAAATCATTTCGCCGGAAAATCTTTTTGGGGAGGAATTGAGCTTTCAGTTTTACGAATTGACGTCGCCGTCGCAACTCCAGTCCGCCTGACACACGGAGAAGAGTAAGATTCGGTTGATCTTTGTAGACCAGTCAAAGTTCCAGAACGTTCAGATAGTCGATAATAACGTGCCAGTTAACACGGGACAAGCCAATGAGGTCACGAATGATCTGGTATGCAATGGGAATGGCAAAGTAATTAGCGAATTGACATCTCGTAGAAAGCAGTCATTGATTAACGACGATAAGAAAAATTATAACGAGGATACGGTCAATTGTAAAGTTCATAGCTGATCGTGTTTACGATGACGGAACTTTTCTTCTAATTTTATTTTTTATTTATTTTTTTTTTTCTCTATGCAATTGCCATTTCTTTAACCCATTTTGGCCCGTCCCATAAAATAGCAAGAGGATCACTTACATTCATATTACATATGACGGTTGGTCTTAAGAATATTTAAGGCTATACTTTAATACCATTTCCAGCTGGATGCATGGAACGAGAATAATTGCTGGATGTGTCTTAGAGGCATCATTTATTACTAATTATTACTATCATTTCTCCTAGTCCTTACAAACTGTGTGTAATGTTTTTGTATTAGCAAAGGAAATATAATATTTACAATTTCGCAGATGATTCACGTATTGTTTTTCATGGAAGATTATTTTATGTGCTTATATTTATGATTTTTTCACAGGAGACTATTGAATAAATAAAAGATCGCGTTAAAGACTCTATTTAATAAAAAGGTTTTGTACAACTTTTGCAGTATCTTTATAATATCTGATTTAAAAACTATTTACCATTATTCTGCTGGTTTAGAAGAAGTGTCTGAAGGTTTTCTAGACTCTTGAATTTCCTTTTGATTAGCATTAGGCTCTTTAGTATTGCCAGCCAAGAGTTTGGCCATATATTTGGCTGCTCGTTCTTTCTTTTTAATATCTTTTTGTTTCTTCTTATCTTCCTTCTCCTTCTTCTCTAACATCTCCTTGAATCTTGCATCTCGTGGATCTATCTTGAATCCAAAGTGCCTGCGCACCTCTTCAATCAAGCGTTCCTTACGTTCTTTGGCTATAAGAGTATCAGCTTCTTTCTTTGCTAACTTATTTTTCAGTTCAGCTGTCCAGTCCTTCAACTTTGACAATTTCTTTGCAACATCTTGCTCCCTGAATAAACAAACATGCTCTAAAATATCTGGTATAAAGGATAAGGAAAAGATAATTACCTAAGTTTTATAGCCTCATCTTCTTCCTTGTGTTTCTCAGCAATCTTTTTCCATGCTTCTTGAATAGTATCTGGATAAGCGATTCTTTCATATTCTTTCAAAACATACAGTTCCTTTGGCGTTGGCCACGCTACTCCTGGTGTGGTGTCTATGTTCTCCAAACCGTACCTGCCAAGCATTCTTCGCTTGTATTTCAATCTATCATGATACCAGTCTGTGTTATCATAAGAGGGAGGTTTATCAAAAAGCATATTTCTATGCCCAGGGTGAAGACGAGATTTGTTCCTCTTCTTCTCGAGTTCTTCATTTATCTTCTCATCTTCATCATAAATAGGTTTTTCGTCCAAAGAGGTTAAGTCAATAACCTGACCATCAGCTTCTTTCGCAGCTGTGGCAAAAAATCTTGTGGTTAAAGTACTCT
Source organism: Calameuta idolon (assembly GCA_030142285.1). Lineage (NCBI taxonomy): Eukaryota > Metazoa > Arthropoda > Insecta > Hymenoptera > Cephidae > Calameuta > Calameuta idolon. The sequence continues at coordinate 86,884 of JARQSV010000518.1, read as the reverse complement.
GTACGCGTAGTCTAACACTACCGTTCCTATAAAAGAGCGCTCGTAAACTCATTTTTCCTTTTGTGTATCTTACGGAAATATCAATAAAATTAACCAACAAATAGTGCAAATGCCGAACTCTACTACGGATACGACTGTACCCAGCTGTTCCTGCTTGCTGTAGCTACGTAAGGTTATAATGATCAAATTCCATCACCAGGGAAACGTTTAAAAAACATTCATTTCTTTCTTTTTCTTGGCCTCTAACATGCATCAAACACTTTTTAGCAGAATTTTCCAAATTACTCTGGTTTTCATTGTTAACATTTCGCTAAATTTATTGTAGAAATAGAAAAAACACTTCATATATTTTGATACATTTAAATCCCTTTAAATACCCGACTTGCATTTCTTCAAGCAGTCAAGCAAACTTACAGACAAAAAAAAGTGGAAAACGCAGGTAAAGTAAATAATATTCTTCCTCGCTCAATTCGCTTATAAATAAACATTGAGCCGCGTGGTAATCAGTCGCTTAATAAATTTACACTGAGTAACATGTACATACATAATATTCCGTATAGTTCTAGCTTAATTTTTCCTTTAACGTCAACGGATTGTCATGTGCAGTTCAAAATTCATCTTTCGCACATTGTCTAATCTGTTGAGTGAAGTGTGAACTAGAAATGGTACGCCGTATACGATGATCGTCCTAAAGTTTGTAAATTTAATTTAACGGTTATACAATGACTCTTGTACAAAGTAGTATTCGGAAAAGTGTTAAAGTTTTCTCATTAATTTAAAATATATAATTAACATTTATATAGTGTAATAGCATAGAAATTCTTGATTGTAACGTGTACCATTGTTGGTTATTTTAAATCTATACGTAGAGCTTGAGATGATCTCTATAAGCTACAGTTTCAAGCTATTCGAGTGGATCGAGTTTTCTCCGTGCTCGAAGACCGGTGCTCGCCGTCACTTTCCTCGTGAAAAATCACGACTCTGATGTTGCAGACTTTGCCTACGAAGAGACATTTAACGCGTAAAAAGTGGTGAGAATAAGGAAACGGTTGTAACAGCTGAAAATGGGTAAAGCGAAGAAAGGAAAGCGATCCGGCAAGGATGACGAAATGTGAGTTTATTTTCAGACATATTGGAGTACTTTCACGCCTCGCAGGATTTACTCTGTTTTATATGAATTTTCTTTATTTGTTTCATATGTAAAACGTGTCTGACACTATGAGATATGTTAACCTTGAGCAATCTCAAAATTTTTCTCGTACGAGCCAGACATTTTTGTTAACGATGATGCAATCCTCGCCATCTGGCACACGTAGGTTATGAGAGAGGATTGTAACACATTCGAATATATATATTTTATGTCTCAGGGATAGCGATGTTGAGGTAGAGGATCAAGCTGTAGAGGAGCCTATCAAGCCTAAGGGCAAGACGAAGGACAAGAAGAAGAAAAAGGCTGATGATTTAGATGATGTGGAGCAACTTAACTTGGATTCCGATGAGCCTGTCAAGCCTAAGGGCAAGACGAAGGACAAGAAGAAGAAAAAGGCTGATGATTTGGATGATGTTGCAAATGATGTGGAGCAACTTAACTTAGATTCTGATGAGTCTGTCAAGCCCAAGGCTAAAACAAAAGATAAGAAGAAAAAGAAGGTCGATGATTTAGATGATATGGGGGATGAGTTTGATGATTTTAATCTGGATACTCCAAAAATCTCTAAAGCAACGAAAGTGAAACCTAGTAATAAGAAACGTACGTTACTCATTTCATCTTTTGTTGATTGTATGTTTTACAATTTGAGGATTGAAATTTTAACGATGTATTGTTTACAGCAAAGGCTAGTTTTGCCCTACTAGAGGTCGAAGATGACAACGATGATGACGAAGAACAACCTCCTGAGAGTAATGATGAATCCGAAAAAGCTGAGAGTGTTGAAAGGTCGAAACCACAGCAGCAAAAAGCTCCTGAGCCGCAAGGCAAGAAGGGAAAGAAAGGTAGTACAATTATACAGATATGTAATACATTAGTGGACAGTAGAGCATTTATATACTATGTTTACAGGTAGGAAAAAACGGAATGACAGCGATGAGGATATAGAGAAGGTATTAGCTGAACTAGAGATGGAATACTCTGGTCAAAAGAAAGAAATCAAGGATGAACCTAACGAGGCAGAAGAAGGCGGAGAAAAGAAAAAGAAGAAGAAGGGCAAGGATAAGGAAAAGGAGAAGGTCGAACCAAAGGAAGATGATGAGGATGAAGCAGAGCAAGAAGGTAGCACTGTAAAAACAGCAGCACAAAAGAAGAAAGAAAAAAAGGAACGCGAGAAGCAGAAAAAATTAGCTCAAAAGAAAGCGGTAAGTGCAAAAGTTTGATATCTGTATTCAGTTTTCTTATCAGCTTATTCCTTATTAGGAGGTTGCGAAAAATGATAAAGAAGGTGAACCACCCAAAGAACCAGCAGCCCAGAAACCTGTGGAGAAATTAGTAGAACCCGTAGCATCCGCAGACAAAGCGGCGAACGGTGAGCTCGATACTGAAGATGGCGAAGGCAAAGATGACAAGAAGAAGAAGAAAAAAGGCGCTAAAGAGGATATTAAAGAAAAGGGAAAAGGACCAGGAAAGAAGACAATAGCGGCGATGCAAGAGGCCTTGAAAAAGCTCAAGGAGGATGAAGAGCGTTTGAAGCGCGAAGAAGAAGAGCGTATCCGACAAGAGGAATTGCGTGAGAAGGCGCGACTAGAACAACTTCAACTGGAACAAGAAAGAAAGGAAAGGAAAAAATTGAAAGAGAAGCAGAGAAAGGAGAGATTGAAAGCAGAAGGAAAACTTCTGACCACAAAACAGAAACAAGATCGTGCGAGGGCGCAAGCGATGATTGACGCCCTGAAAGCTCAAGGAATGGAACTTCCCGACGTAGGTGAGAAGAAGCCACGTCCAGGAACACGCGTTAGACCTAATAAGGTGAAGCAGCAAACCAGTACAGAGGAAAGAGATGAGAAAAAATCCGAGGGAGACTCGAAACAAGGTGACCAAGTTCACGTAGAAATTGTTGATCAGCAATCGAAGGAAGAGGAGAGAAAGAAGGAGGAGGAAGTTAAGGATTCTTGGGATGCGGAATCCAGTGACGAAGAACCAGACGAAGACAAGTCTGACGAGGCTTCCAAGAAATCTCAAGCAGTCCAGAAACAGGGGGAAACTGCCAAGGAAGAATCTTCAGAAAGTGAGTCAGAGACTGAGAGTGGAAGCGAATCCGAGAGCGAAGAGGAAAGCGACGAGGAGGAGAGCAGCATCGAGGACAAAATGACGGACGCGGAGCGTAAAAAGGAACGTGCTCGAAACAGGATACAAAACAGGAGAATAGAGGCAGAGAAAAAGAAATCTCTGGATAACCTTCGTGCGGCTGTAGTCTGCGTCCTAGGGCACGTAGATACCGGGAAGACGAAGATCTTAGACAAGCTCAGAAGGACTAACGTCCAGGATGGTGAAGCTGGTGGAATAACGCAACAGATCGGTGCTACCAATGTACCCATTGAAGCTATTCATGAATCTACGAGGCATGTGAAGGGAGTAAGTACTTTCTACCTGAATTATTTTGTTATTACCATATCACTCTTTTTAAAACAACAACCACTGTGACCTTTTTCGTAGTTTGCTGATAAAAAGCTGAAGCTTCCCGGTCTCCTGATCATCGACACACCTGGCCACGAATCCTTTAGCAATCTCAGGAACAGAGGATCCTCCCTCTGTGACATAGCCGTACTCGTGGTAGACATAATGCACGGCCTGGAACCTCAAACTATCGAGAGCATCAATTTATTGAAAGCTAAGAAGTGTCCATTCGTCGTCGCCCTGAATAAAATCGACAGGCTCTACGACTGGCAGACGATGAACCGTAAGGACGTCCAGGACATAGTAAAGAATCAGGCATTAAACACTCAAAGGGAATTCGAGAAACGTGCCAAGGATGTTATCGTACAATTTGCCGAGCAAAGTCTAAACGCTGCGCTGTTCTACGAGAACCCAGATCCTAGGAGTTACGTGTCTCTAGTGCCAACCAGTGCGATCACGGGGGAGGGTATGGGTAACCTCCTCGCCCTGATCGTAGACGCTTGTCAGGGTCCACTGGCCAAGAGACTTATGTACAGCGAGGAACTCCAGGCGACGGTGCTGGAAGTGAAAGCCCTAGCTGGTTTGGGTACGACAATAGACTGTATTCTAGTCAATGGTACCCTGAGAGAAGGTGACACGATGATCGTCGCCGGTACCGACGGTCCCATAGTCACTCAAATTCGATCCTTGCTGATGCCTCAACCTCTCAAGGAATTACGGGTAAAGGTAGGTGTCTAAACACGTGTAAAACTATATAAATAGAAAAAAAAAAAATCCCCACAATAACTCAAATAACCGTGTACGATTTATTTCACAGAATGCTTACATTGAGCACAGAGAAGTAAAGGCAGCCCAGGGCGTGAAGATAGCAGCAAAGGACCTGGAGAAGGCCATCGCGGGACTGAACCTTCTAGTGGCCCAAAAGCCTGACGAGGTGGAGTTGCTGAAGGAGGAAATAGCCCGTGAACTCACGAACACCCTGGGCAATATAAAGCTAGCTGAACGCGGTGTCTTTGTGCAAGCATCGACTCTGGGTGCCCTGGAGGCTTTACTCGACTTCCTCAGGAGCAGCAAGATTCCGGTGAGTCTTTTCTTTTGCTCTGTCGATAACATTCTTATGCGCTCTTAAAATTTTCTTTCTCTCTCTTTATCATAATTCCAAGCGAAATTACTCCAGTGCACGCCACGGCACTCCGCACTATAGAATCGAGGTACACGCTGCCGAGAGTATGGACATGGAGCGAGCAGCAATGAACCACTTCCTTCTTAACAGTTTAGCAGGATACGGCTCATTGCTCGCACACAGTGCTTGTGGTCGTGATCCACTCTGCTATCAGCCGAGCTGTTCGCCTCTTTGCCACTATTTCTTTTTTCTCTTCCTTCCTCTTATCGTATCATCCTCGCCTCACTGGTTATCCATTGATATTTAAACCCCGAGGATAAGGAACGAAGTATACCCAAGACATATCGTGGCCAGTGAAGTGGCGAGGATATTTAATGCTGCACGATATCTAAAAAGTAGTTTATTTCAATGTTGAATTTCTACGTGAAAAGCTCAATGCTGGGATACAGTGCGCAGGAGAGAGTGAGAAAGGAGGAGGATGCTAAAATATATCCAGGGCCCTTGCTTAATTGGATGGATGATGAATGAAGGGATGGAGAATTGGCTGATCGGCCGATCACGAAGCATCATTCCAGGATCGTTGCGATTAATAACGGGTCGCCTTATCAAAGCAAGCCGCTTTCTCATGAGCGATCATTCTTATATTGCGAGTCTTCTTTACCTCAATATGTATCTCTTCTAGTTATCTGTCCAGTATACTTGAACGGTCGGTGCATATACCTGGTGGGCAGTTTCTCTTGGGAATGCACGTACCTGTATTCCCTCTGCGAGTATTACTTGCCATGGGCTATAGCATTGCTTGTGTAACTTGGACTGGAAGAGGGCAGACAGTATCCGGTAGAATTATAGCCCGGTCCTGACCTAGGATAAGATAGCGACCAAAGCAAGAAGTATCGTAGTGAGCCCAAGAGAAAGGAAATAAGAGGAATGGACAATTGGAGAGTACACGGAGAGTTGTGTTAAGTGAGAGAGGGAGAGAGAGAGAGAGAGAGAGAGAGAGTTGTAAAGGGAGAATCTCCTATTATGGTCTTTTTCCCATGCTGCTCGAAGGGGGACCTTGTTCGACGGAAGAGAGGGCCCGACAATTAGCGGCTCGTTAATGTGATTAATCGTAGCCGTAGTGAGCCGACAAAGGGAACATCTTATATATACATATAGCAGATAGACGTATGCGCAGGGCTATCCAGTTCAAGTGTAACAGGCAGATTTGATGTTTGATCTTTCCGATGAATTTTTTTTGTATTTCGGAAAAGCGAGATATATTTTTTAATTTATTTTCTTGTACTAACAGATATCGTTAAACTATTCAAATATTGCCGATACGTTGATCAATTAAGAGTTACAACAGTTAAAAGTTTATTTCGGAATGGGTAAAATTTTCAAAGGGAGTAGCGTGGTTACTCACTCGCGATTTGATATTTCACTATGTCTGTCTCTCTTCTGCACACGCAAACGCTAATAAGTCTGTCTCTGTCGCACTCGCAGCAGGTATAGGAAATTGATAACAATCTGAATAAATCAGGCCCTGTATTTTAATCGATATTATTTCTACATCGATCGTCGGTTTGATTCTCTTAGTCCGCTAGTCTCCCACGATTTTTAAATTAAGAAAAGTTTTGTCACATACAAGAAATTTAACGACAAACAGTATCAGTCCAGTGCATTCGGGATGCACCGTACACACGTGCAGACTATATCGCTCGCTATATATTCCATTCGTACGATACTCCTTGTACGTTAAAATCATCAAAGATTTTCATATCCCCATCTTTACTCTCTGATCAAGGTCCGGCAGGATCAAGGTCTTGATCGCGAGCCAGGATCATTGCTAGAATTGAAAATGAACCGATAGGGTCAAGCGCCATCAGAGAACCAGAATCCGAAAGAGATCGTTCGGTAATGGGACGTCAGGGATAAAAAAAGATCATCTCCAGAGTCATTCCGTCAGAGACTCCTGGTCAGGAAATCGTTGGGCAAGGTGCATCCGCTCGTTAGTTTGATTTACGAAGAGGCTGCAATAGGCTTGGCGTAACCCTTGGAGACTCGGGCCAAGTGAGACCCCGTGTAAAGCGTCGGTGTGTATACCAGAGTTGGCTCGTACGTTACTCTAGGTGGTAGCAGCCCGAGTACCGACCCATGCTGAAGATCCTATCTTTATTTATGCCCGATTTCCTGCCGCCAACATCCGCCTGGTTTCTCCTCGTCTCGTCTACTCGTTCGCTGCTCCCATCTCTCTTCGCACCTTGCATTTTCACGTCTCTTCTCTATCTTATCCGTACCGGTCTGGTCGTCCAGGTGGCCAAGAGGAATCACCCACCTAAAAACCGGCTACTGGTTCACATTATCATTCGTCTCTTCTCCTCGGTCCCATTCTTCGCGACCTCTGAACCTGACCTCATCCATGGGACAGTTCATCCGCACAGGACCAGCGGCGCACTTCGCTCTCGGGGACTCTGCCACGTATTTCCGTCGACCAGCCGTACTGCGTCTCGTCCGCGTGCCGCGTAAACACGCCGTCCGTAAAATATTCCGCGGGTAAACATATTTTTCTATGCGCAACATCGCGCCGTGTTCAGCGTCTTTACCAAGAACCTGTCTAGGAGTCCCATAATGTTTGTCCACGCTAGTCTCCGGGCTTAGACTTTTACTCTGTCGCGTATCGGGATCCCTATGATTGCAGGCTTACCAAGAAGTCCCGTTACCAATCCCCTTATCGAGCGACAAGGTTATTTTAAGGATCCGGGAGGGTGTATCCTGGCACATTACACGCTGGATACGGTATTCTTGCGCGTTATGGCCGCGGGTAAAAGGCTACGGGAAAAATCGATGCCGCGCGAAACGGCCTTAAGGCCGTCCTTGCTCAGGTTATGAATGGGCTCCCCCACCGTATCTCATTCACCGGTATCACGTGGCTGCCTGACGTCACTCGGCTCACGCACAGTCTTTTGGAACGAGTGTGCGTCTCTTTCTCTCTTACATCTATCTCCTTCGTATTCTTTTTCCTCTCTCTCTCTCTCTCTCTTTCTTTCTCTACAGTTACACATATGTATATGCTTTTATAATATACGTCTCCTTATGCTTAGGGTATATACGAGCCCTCGGTAGCTCGCTCGCGCATTATCGTAGCAATACGTATGGGCAGTCTCGTGCAGAGCCAATGGCCACTACTCGCTCACATGCTCGGACAGTAGCCTCTTAAAAAGCACATATGTACGTATGCGACGAACCCCGCACAGGAAACTGCCCACGCCCACTGCACGAAGGTGTGGGTGGACGTACGCAAGAACGCAATGGATCGAGAGAGAAAAAACATTGAGAAGAAGATACGATAGTGAATACTATGATAGTACAAGAGGAACCAGTTATATATATATATATATATGTATATATTTTTTCATTTTGTTAATAAATAGGTTCATTGATTGGATATAGGATAGGAATTTGTGAGTAATGAATAAGCACTGTAGAGCAAACGTGAGTTGGAATAGAAGTATAAGAGTTTGAAAATTTTAAGGCGATAACGGGCAATGTGCATTACGGGTATTATGGACATGACTGGTCCGCTCGTAAAATTGGCACCACTCGTTTCCGCTCGATTCTGGCTTTGAGTTTGCTCCTCTGAGATTGGGCTTGGGTATGTCTGTAAAATTTAACGACACTCGATAGAGAAAGAAATTTTGGTACGATACTCGTGAAAAATTTTAATAACGCTCTTATCACTGTTTCGGATTATCTTTTTGTTAATCTTTAATTATTTTTTTTACCAATTACGCGTTAATTGATACCTACGTAAGTTGGATCCTCCTTTAGACACTGTGCGAGCACGCGTGGTGCTTGCCCCCCCCCCCCTCTCCCCCCGTCCACGGATGGTACACACCGCGTGGCTTAAATCGTGGTTTCATTGGCTCTGCTTTTCGGGCTGGGATACCAAAAAAGGTCGTTCAAGGCTCTCTCCCATGGTGGCGTGTACGCGGCGTCGGCGTCGGCGTCCTAAGAACCGAGGGGGCCCATCATCCCGGATCGGTCACCACGTGGGCGCCCCATTGAAATATCCCACACACCTTGTCCTTCCAGCCCGGGCGTGTTTTCTCTCTTTTCTCTCTTTCTCTCTCGAGCCTTCCTACGTTTATCCTCGAGAGCGTCAGACTCTCTTTGGATTCTCCATTCTCTTGGACCTTCTCTCCGTTCCCTCGTACCAGCACGCATTCTTACACCCGCCTCTGTATATACGCCTGGATTCTTGCTCTATAGGAAGACACGTGGTCTCGGCTTCGGTGCTGCCAGCTCGGTGGTGGAAACACCTATGCGAACCCTTTGCACTGGCATCGATTGTCGGAGATTCCCGAGGAGGCTCTGTCGTACTCCTGGGCACTCTTCATCCTTACAAAATCCCTCTACCAATTTAAATCCTTATCCTCGCGAGGATCCTTCGAAGAATACGCTCGCAGATCCTCATTATTACGTCGTCGCCTCTATGTCTGACTAGTGCCTTTATACGTGGGACACCCGGTATACGTTATTGCGAATGGAGTATATGGCTATATACTACGTGCTTGAGAGTCTCCGGTGGACACTTGGCAAGCCCCTGGTCTACGGGAGAGCCCAACCCATCCGCGAGCAAATGGAAGGAACTGCCGGAGAAGGAACGTCTGGTAGTTAACGTTGGTGGTAGTGGCGGTGCCTGGTGGGAAGGATGTGTTGGATATGCATATATGTATATATGAGCTTAAAGGTGTCACCACACTGCATTCCTTGGTTTCACCTTGCCCGCTGAATACGTGATCGATATACCTACGAACGCAAGTCCGTTTTGCACGCTGCATTGAATATGTTTTTTTCTTATCGTCTCTCATTCTCTCTCTCTCTCTCTCCCCTTGTTCCTCGTACGTGGGTAAAATTATTCTTTTCTTTCACCCAACACGTACCTTGTTCCAGCGGAAGTGCCCCGTCGATCGATCATCGATCCACTTGCAATATTGATCGGACTCGCGACGAGAGTTTTTGGGTGGGATTCGTGATGGGACGTCTTAATGGAGTCTAAACGAAAATCACTATGGGATATCGAATCGAGTAAATTCGCGCTAACTCTGTGTCGCCTATAGTTCGTTCGGCTTAACTGGTTAGTCATTGACGAATATTTTACTTCCTGTCCCAGTAGACTGTGAATGCTTACGCTTCCTTCCGGTTTTAGATAAGGTCGGTTGTTATCTCGCTCGTATGCTAATGATTCCATTGGGCATTCCTGATTCATCGGGCTGGCACGGATAACGGGGTGACTTTGTCAAAGTGGCGCGAGGGGGACGTATTTTGAAAAGTTTTCAAAAGACCAATCGAAAAGTTCCCTCGACACGCAAAAAAGCTGAGAACCGCTTAGCCGGTCAACTTCCGGCGTGACCGAAAGGCGAAACGCGAGACGCGGACTCCTAGGCTTTCATTTCCGGAGCGGCTCGTTACTACGACTACTACACCGTCCCCTTACGTACTAATTGTGTATCCGTACTTATGTGCTACGTTCGCTTCTTGATGCTCGTTGCACTCTCAGTCTTTTACGGTCTGTTTCCATCGTTCCCCTTTTCCACTTATCCTTTATCCGTTTACATATTTCTTCGGTTCTACGATTCTGCCGACTCTGCTCTGACTTCCGGTTCTTCCATCGTCTCGTACCGCGTGAGCGGAAGTCGACCCGAGTATCCGTAAGCAGCTATCACAAGGACGCTACACGCGGATTCATTCGACTCGGATCCAAGCGCTCTGGTGACGCATTTAATATTAACCCGTGAAATTTATGAAAGTTAAGGTGCGTTCACAACACGGTACCGTGGCCACGTAACTTCTTCGAACGATTTTCGATGGCCAATTTACAAATAGCCGTAGTTCCCGATTATGTCAAGGCGAACGGGCATCGGCGAGGGACGCGCGACGAACGGTGCGTGTACGCGCATTCCCTGTCGAAGTCGTCCCATGAATATCATTAAATTGATTAACGAGTGGCGAATTCCGTTTACATGGAAACGCGACTCCTCGCACGCGTCTTTGGCGAGGAAGGCTGAGGAGTGGCGGGAAATGTGGAATTTCGATCTTTTTTTATTTTATTTTTTTTTTTTTACTCAATCTTGTTAATAAAATTTTATTACAACTTTTGACGCTCCACCGTTTTCATTTGAGGTTAGTGTGGTGCGACCTTAAGAAAACAGCCCGTGTGACACTCATGCGATACAGTTTTATCGGTTCTCAATGGACGCCTTACTGCATGCACGTCGTAATCGGACCATGTGGGATACGTGACTCCTTGCATGCAATGCCTCTTTATTCGTACCTCGACTTCGTTCTCCTAACTATTTCTTTTTATAATGGTTGGCTGCCCCCCCATCCACCCCCCTCCTCCCCCCTCTACGGTCCGCGTGAACTTTCGATTCGTTCGTGTAAATTAATTTCTTGCAGGCTTGACGAATATTGTCGATTAAACCGAGATCGCTGTTTTTTTTTTTTTCTTATATTTTATTATTATTATAATATATTAAAGAAATTATTTGGTATATTTAAGTTTCCAAATTCGTTAAGATACGTCGAATCTGACCGAAGCCGCGAACGCCCACACCAAGCGGTAAATTAATTCAGCCGTGGATCGTGTACCGGAGGGTATTATCTTCGTAATTTGTCAACTTCCGGGAAGAACGTGATAACGCGTCGCTTATCTCACTGAAATTGTTTCCCAATTGCATGTCCGCATCGATCCGGACGTTACTCGACCCTCGTGTCAATATGGGCTTAACTGTACTTGTTTGCGATGGTTGTTTGACGGGATCGACCGCGTGACAATTAGTGACAATTAGTCCATAAGAGTCTCCGGGGCTCGGTTGTTTAATCAAGATAGGAGAGAATTCATGGGTCTAGGGTCGGTACGCGCTTACTGAATTAATATTTTTAATGCTTTGACATAACGTACACGTAGGTAACGGTCGGTTGAGACAGAGTTAATGGTAATGGGGTTTAGTGTACGCGCTAGACGAAGAGTGCTCGAGGCGTCGCGACGTCTCGGCGCTCTGTCCGTATACACGGTGGGTCAAAGGATTCGCGCACCGGAAATCCCTTGGTAATATAATCGAAGGAAGGAGGATGTTCACACGGTTTGTCTGCCGGTGCTCGCTAGAAATCATCGTCCTCCATTCAATTGTTTCGGGCCGGATGGTTAATTGGACGTGGCAACTGTATGTACGTTAACGTACGTAGCGGCATATAGGACGTTTCACGTAATTTTGTCATTGTCCCTCTGCCTCTCGCCTGGTCCTTGCACAACGAGCCATTATTTCGAGGAAGACACTTGTTTGTTTGTTTCTATTTCTCCAAGACGCGTCCGTCGGCCATTGGAAAATTGGCGCGACTTTCGAAAAGGTTGCTCGTCGAAAGTTGTCGATTTGACTGGGTCGGAGAATTTTTTTTTTAGAAAGGAAAAAAAATGAACGCTCGGTGCATTTGTCGAATCGCGGCAAGGCGTTGGAGGGGAGTGGTGGGCGTCGCGACGCATCGATAGAATTCTGCCGAGCTATTTCCTGTCGCGTTGGCGAATTCTCCAGTTGCAAAGGCTTTCTCACGTTTCGCATCAGCCTTTACGCCTTTGACGATGTGGACGTTAATTTTTGCGAATACGACACGCTTCGCTATGGGTTGTTGACTTTTTGTGGCTAACTTTTTCTTTTTTTTGTCTAATTTAATTGACTAATTGTATAGGCGTGTCTCGCGCGGTCTCTGAAGATTTTCGATTCTTTTTTTTTGTTTTTAATCTTTCTCTCTCTCGCTCCGTGTCGCGTCGATCGGCATTCCCAAAGGCGACGTCCGCGCTCGGAATGCCTTAGTCAGGTCCGTCGATGAACAATGGCGTCGATAATTAACGATTCTCGCCAGGTGTCTTTTCTGCCCTCGTCCTGTTTAGGCGAGGATCGGAATACTAGCTAACCAGGACGCAGAGGCGCTATCCTTCTTAGAAGGGGCCGTGCGCGTGTCCGGACTTCAGAACGGGGGAGCCTCTTCCTCTGGAGGAGAATATCCAGCGACTCTCGCAACCCGCTTACGTCGACTCGTGCAGTCCTAAAGTCGTCCGCAAGTTCGGCCTGCTCTAGGGATATTTACATTTTCTTTTCCCCTAGACTCAAACTGTCACCGGTCCTCCCCGTCCGTATGCCCGTGCGACGACTATCTACTCACCGGGTATAAACGCTCGTCGAAGCTTCTTCGTCCTGACAGAGACGCGGGCACGGACGACGACGACGCGATGCCCAGAACAACCACGGTCGGGTCTCGCCTCCTTGGATAAGCTGCCAGGGCAAAATCACGGCTGCGTAACGTCACGCTTCGGGGATTCCCCGAGTCCTCGATAATTGGATCTTCGAAGCGTGATCTCCGCTCCGCGTGTCCCCGTCCGCCCCCTGTACCCCCCACTATCCGCCCTCTAAGAAGAAGCCCAGCCAGATCCCACCTCGTACCCCTCGCGTCTCTCGTCACGTCCTGACCGGGCGCTACCGGCGACTTCCGCCGGACGGGCATGAGATTTTTTGAACTTCCGATTTGTCGCTGACGTTCAATGTCGGAGGTTCGCGTCTCACAGCTTCGGTATCGCTTATCCTGTCGCGACGTTTGGGTACTGGACCCGCTGAACTCTTGTACAGGGATCTCATCAGCGAGATACCCTGAATAGGTATATCTGTCAGTGTGGTACGTGGGCGGAGGGGAGTAGGGGAAAGGGACACGGGAAACAGGCAAGAGCCAACAGGAAAAGATGGCTCGTTTCCTCGCATTGTCTTTACCAGGTAAGCAGTTTGAAGACATGGGAGCGGATGTGACTGCATGCTCCGTCAGCTGCCATCTGGATTTCCACGAGTCCCGACAGTGCCTTCTCGTTCCGCCTCTCTGTAAGAGCAGAACGAAACAACGAAATTCTTTGGCTTTGTTTTGACTCTGCTTTTTCACGAGATATTTCGAACGTAGGTAGAGATGGGTGGTTGGATCTGGGGTTGGGACCTTGGAATGGAGTCGAGCGGCGCCGCGGGTGGGGGGATACGTTTGGGATACCAAGTGAATTACGTAATGCGTATTGTTTGCTGGCTCTTATGATTTAGTTAGTAATTTCTTCTTTTTTTTTTTTTTTTTTTTTTTCATGCCTTTCGGGTCCTCTGTGTTTTACGCAACGGCGAGCAATTGAATGAACGTAAGATAATGGGGGGGTAGGGAATCGTGGAATGCGGAGAGGTCCGTTCTCCGTCTATCTCTCTCTCTCTCTCTCTCTCTCTCTCTCGCTCACTCTTTCCCTTCCGTAGCAAGTCGCTGCCGAGAAGAGAGTTCTCGGACGAGCGTGGGAAGTGGCGGATGATGGTTTGACGGAAAGGATTCATTATTAAAGTTATGAATTACAAACTTTTTCATTAATTGTTAAATTGCACGTGAATTATCCAGTTGAGCGCTTCGCGGTATCGACCCACTCGACATTTTCAAACTTTCGCGCCCTTTTACCTCCGACCGCGTGCTCGTATCTCGCTTCGGATCCTATTCCCACCGCTTTTACGTGTAAACTCCTTTTTTTCTCTCCCCCTTTGCCTCTAAATATCCTTTTATAGACCCGCTCGATTTCCCGTCTTCCCGACGCGACTCGGTTAGCCATCTTTGATCGTAACCCGCGCTCGAGAGAAAATCCATCCTGTAAACTGTCACTTCCTTCTTAAGTAACAAGCGATGCAGTTAATCCAAGAGGATCTCCGCGCTCGCTTTCCCGCGCGGCTGGCTGATCTATACTTCCGGTTCAGTTGAAGCTCTTAGGGATGGACGTGGCATTTTGGGCTCTTTTTTTTTTCTTTCGCTTCCCCGTCCCTCCCTCAAAGTTTGTCTCCTCGATTATTTCCCAAACAGGACGCAGAGCCACGTGTGTGCGAACGCGTAACTATGGGCCTTTAACGCACACGCGGACGTTCGCGCGAGCTCAATTAATCTTTCGCGGTTTCTTTATCGCGAAATGGGCGTCTCGAATCTGCATCCGGCCAGTTTTGTGCACGCCTTTCTCTCTCTGCCTCTTTCTCTCTCTCTCTCTCTCTCTATATATATGTACTCTCCTCCGTCTGGCCTCCTCATCCTCCTTCCTCCCCCCCCCCCCCTCCTCTCTATCTCGTCCTGCGAGATTGCAGCTCGTTTCTCAATGGACCATGACTAGACACTGTTGATACGCTAACCGTCGTCTCACCGAGGTTCTCAAATTCATCCTTCCCAGTCGCTCCCCTCCCTCCCCGAAGGGAACGACCAAAGTTACACCGCGGAACGTCTTTCTCGATCGTATCGCTCTCAAGTATTCGCATAGGCTGATACGACGTGTAGAAAATTCATCACTGGCCTCGATTAACGTACCCGGTCAATTCGTATTCGGGTTGCGCGCCACGAGGGATTTCGATTCGACGCCAGGCGTCGCGAACCGAGTATGACTACGAACAACTACCATAGCCCGGACAGCAGCAGCAGCAGCAGCAGCAGCAGCTTATCGTGTTGATTCGCAATGGGAATGAGAATGGCTCGACCGGAAGTGGGGTCCCCCCCCCCTCCCCCCTCCACCGTATACGGGCACCATTGGAAGGCGACCGCACAATTGTAACACCTTGTCGCGCGTTGAATATCAAGATATGAATTTAACCATTGTTGTTATTGTCATTTTTATCATTATGACGCACGACGCTTTTTCTCTATGTAATTTCGTGATGGGTCCCTCGTTTGACGCGTCGTTCTTTGGATGGTATATTGAAACGACGCATTCATTATTGGTCGGTTTGGGCGGGGGGTGGGCGGGGGGGGGGGGGGTCTATAGACAGCGAACGATAAAAGAGAAAAGAACGCTGACGGACTCTGAGCTTGATGATGGTTTCGAAAGGAGGGAAAGGGGAAAAGGGAGTGAGGCGAAGGAAGAGGGGGGGGGGGAGGTAAGGGGGATGATATTTTAAAGCGTTAATTATCGTAAACTGCGCGCGCATCGTTTGGTTTGCTGGTAATTTACGTAAGTTTGAACCACCGGAAGTCCTCCCCCACGCCCCTGTTATTTCGCGAGGGCCGCCCCCCCCCCCTCCTCCCCCATGCCCTGCAATTTTCTTCTCCCTTTTACCAACACTGCGGATTGTTTCATTGTATATATATATGTATACACACACACACACACACACTGTTCATCCTGGTATATCTTGGCTCTTTCTCCATGATTCGTCTGCCTACCATTGCTCTCTCTCTCTCTTTCTCTCTGTATACGAGCTTGAAAATTAGCTCGTAAATATGCTCCCATTACCGGAGCCCTCCTTCGACTTGCCTGTCTGGCTGATTCCGACTCTTCCGAATCCCTAGAGCCAATTACCGTAGTGGGTCCCGGGAGTCCATCCTGATCAATTCGTCCCTCGAGACTGTGCACCAAGCCTCCCCCTGGACCGTTTACCCCGAACTTGTTGGTAGAGTTTATTTATTTATTTTTCTTTTCTCTTAACCAGGTTATCTTGGGTCCTGCTTTTACGACGCTCTGACGATATTTGATGATCCTGCCTATAACAATAAGATGTGTGTGTATATATATGTATATACACACATGGATGCGTGCCTCTGAGGATGAAGCGTAAAAATGAGGATGACAGGAGAGCGCAGAATCCGCGTAATGCGGGTTTCCTCTCTCTCTCTCTCTCTCTTTCTCTCTTTCTCTCTCTCTCTCTCTCTCTCTCTCGTTTCTACGCATGAGTCGTAGCCCGTTCATTCAGCTTTGGCGTCGGCATGAATGAAACTCGCCTGAACGGCGTAGCGTCGTGCGGCCCGCTTTCCACTACGCGACTCGTACTCCTGATTCTCCGCGACCCACCCTAACGCACTTCTAACCCATCGTGCGACCGCGTACCTTGTGTCTCGAGTCGTTTCAATTTTTCTTAAGTTGGACAGACCTTTTTTCTCTCTCTCTCTCTCTCTCTCTCTCTCTCTCTCTCTCTCTCTCTCTCTCT